>WOFM01000595.1:1074952-1282678 GCA_011428145.1 Ericerus pela
CGAAATGATTTATTATCCGCCTCGATGAAATTTCATTCGCTTTTCTTGCAAATATGTCCGCCATTGTGGTCTTCACAGAGACTTGGGAGCCAACTTTACAGCTAGTGCTGGAGAATTCAAATACCTATGAATCCCAAAGGTCCACTTCTGAATAGAGGTAACACAGCTGAACTGTAAATAGGTACCTTTTAACAAAGTGTATCAGTGATTTATATTTTTCATTTAAATCGAAGTTTAACAAGTTTTACGACTCCGCGAGATTTAGTGATGAACATCATTGGCAAAACAAAGACCAAAATTATAAACATCCCGATGGCACGCCAGTCGGAAAGGTAGATTTCGTCTTGAATGGTCAGAATTTCAAAATGTGTGTATTGCGGGTTGCGTTCATTGCGAGTTTTAAGAGTTTTGTACTATAATGATAACTTCAAAAAGCTGTAATTCGGAAACTAATGGATGGATTGGATCCATCTTCGAACTCGACTGAAATATAGAGCCAGAGTAAACAGTTGCTAAATTTCATCCCATTCCGTGAAGAAATATGCCTCCCCCAGTTTGTTAACAAATTTCATTATAACCCAATACGTAATACATATAAATTTTTAAGAGAAGGATGGTTTTGGGGTCTGGGGACCATGATCGGAAAAACTATAGCGAAATTTTCCCCAAGTCGTGACATGTCACTCTCAGCAACAGGTAGACTCCATGAAATCTACCCGAAAATTAAAATTCAATAATAGGTACCGTAGTGAAAGTCACCCAGATAGGTAATGGTTATTTCACGCTACCAGCATCTTCGATCATTTATTACTGGATACTCAGCTAAACACATAAATTCGTGCCAACAACAAACACCTAAAGCCCTAAAATGGACATGAGTTTCACTCGATTTCACTGGATTCACAACAACGTACTTACATAGCTTTAAATTCACAGAACCAAGAGATTGAAAATAGACGAAAAAAGACCTACGGCGCATGCTCAGAAAACTTATGTCGATTTCAGAATTTTAGAATGATTACACGTTTCGTTAACATTGCTGAGATAGGGCTACTGGGTAGGACAGTTCTTAATCGAAAATCAGCACGCCAATTGCCTTCTCATTTTGTCACTTCCGTATTCTTCGATTAAACACTGCAGTTTTTTGAAAATGGCTCGCAGAATGTTGACGTGGTTACGGCTACCCTCGTTATTCCCAAAAATTCGCAATACTAAAAATTTTTGTTCCTATATTCCAGTTGCCTAACGTTTTTTCCATTTTCTCTGCAGAAACGCATCGCTATCCTACATGTGCTCGCTGCTTTACATTCTATGGGATCTTCTAGTGTTACTCGATTTGTTATTTAGTTCGGCTCTCTCAATGTTTTTAAAGCTGTATCTGCGCCCCCTTCTCCTCAATCATCTTCTGTTGCTGTTGGTCTCTTCAATAGAAAACTACTTTTTCAAGCCTCCACAAATCTAAATACACATAGCTCAAGGCGGGTTCATAAAATAAAAATCAATGCATGAAGAACTTACATTACGCATTATTCTAAAATCGTCCCTCTTATATTCTGTTAAGGTGCACAATCGTCTACTTTATTGACAGGTGTTACAAAATATATATATATATATGTATATGTAAAAAGAACACTCTTCTTTTTTCGAATGACTACAATTTTGTTTGTTACTCTCGTTCTTTCATGAATTCGTAATGTTTATTTTTGTTTGACCCACATTAAGAAATCGACACAATTCGACTATCTAATATTTACCATTCCGATCTTGTTATCTTTAAGTTACGTCATTTCATGTATTATCGACTCGACCATCCTTTGTTAAATGACATCATTTTTGACCATACTCAACATGACTATTTTCCCTTTGTAACGAACGTCGATTTCATTTATCGAATTCATTCATTCATTCATTCGTCCGTAAATCGCCACTTCAGAAAGACAGATAAAACCTAGTCGTATCTTCGTTCGTTTCTTTGTGTATAATAATCTTGAATTTTCTAATTTCACTACCGTTTTTAATCGTGTCAATAAACTCTGCTTTTGATTACGAGTTCACAAAACTTTATTTACGTGCAAATAAGATCGAGTGGAATACCCGGAAACGAACTTACAATATATATATACATGTTGGTTAACTTTTCCCTTATTTTGATACTCATTTGACTTGACTACAACGTAAAATCTTTCAAACAGAAAAACCATTAATTTTCATCATTATCATTATGGTGTTTTTCCCTTTATGACTGGTTTGGCTGCAACAAACTTTACAATTTAAAATATTTAACTAGTTGCCAAAAAAGTTGAATAAAAAATTTATCTTCATGACTTTTTGTTGAAATTATACATTGAAAAATTAACTGGCGCATCAAAAAGTTACCGTATTTTTACTGTAGTCTGTATTGTAATATTTTTGAGTGAACATTATACGTATTTTTTTATGAAATTTTTTGATAAAAACACATTAGTTTCGCCTGCGTGAATTATTTGGATTAAATTGAATACACAATATCGTTATTCGTCTATTTATTCTGGGACAATCAGTTTGAATCTAACTTTATCTTTTTCCTTTGATTTTCATCGCAGCTCCCTTCTGAACAATGGAAAATTTATGTATAGTGGTGAGTAGACGCAGAAATGGAGTATCTTAAAAGCGTATATTACGTTTAAATTTTAAAATTATTGTACCTATAGTCCATTCTAAATAAGAAAGACATGACGTCACAGAGACGATCGCATTTCACAGCTACGTCAAGCTAAAAATATTGGTCTAAACAAAACCATTTTGGATGCAGCCCTCGTTGAATAGGGTGAATTTTTAACTTTTCCTTTTCCGGGGGTCCATCAACTCGTATGACGTCAAGTCTTTCTTATTTGGAATAGAGACCACAGTACCTACCCATATCGAATTGGGTGTCTTCATTTAACCACAACACATTAACATCGTATGAGGGCCCTTGCATAACCCACTTGTGTGCAAGTTGCAATCATAAAGTTCAGAAAATATTTGAAAAATTGATCGGACGATTCGATGAACAATCGTAATGCCTCGAAGAAGGTGTCTTCTGTAATTGCGGTACAGTTGGTATCTGCGAGAAGATTTCTTGAATTTCGACAAGAAGCCTCGTCTAATTAGTTGAGGAACGTAGATCGTCGTCGAGGATAGGTCGAAGGTATTTTAAACGCGCGTATAAATGAGCAAATTGAGTCAAAATCGAAAGAATTCGAAGGACGCGTTATCGCATCGTAGTCGTTAAAAAGTATCCTATCGTATCCTAATCGCAAAATTTTCGAAAAAATTCAATCGCATTTGTGTGGAATTGATCGGTTAGCTGGTAGGTATTGAGGAAAAAATAGCTACGGAATGGTGGAATGGTGTGCTCTTCGATATAAAAGAGACTGTATCCAGTAATGTATTATCAATAGTTTGTTTATGACAGTGGTTTCCAAACTGATTGGTTTATTGCCCTCGCTAAAAGTAAAAAAAAAAACATTACTCTGTACCCCAAAACATCCACCTAGTTCTCTAGAAGCAGACAAGCAAAAACTTGCAGAAACAAATTTGTATTACCTAACTTATTATTTTTATGCTTTTATATTTCTAATATCCTACGACATACTTGTACCTACCTATCTACAGACAATACAAAAAACTACTGAAATGTTGTGTGGAATACCTTGTCATGAGAAATATTCACACGTAGAAGGTTTTCTACAAGTTTGGGTGTTCTGCCACTTCATACATTTAAATATGGGAGAGCCAAATCCTCGGCAAACACTGGCAATTTTGTAGCCAGTTTCGAGAGTTTATATACGGAATTTGGCACACGTACACAGACACATATACATACATATACAAATGATATTATATCATAAGTTACATCGTTTCTTGCCTCTGTAGAGGGGGTGAAGATGATGAAAATTTTTCGTTTCACAAAAAAAAAAGAAAACTAATGACATCACTTTCCCATTATGACCTAATTTTTTTAAATTTACCTGTACCTATGAATTGCCTAAATTTTTGGTTGACGGTATTGAGAAAACTGCAGAAAGGATTCGGCTGAAATTTTCAGGAAAAATAGTGTTCTTATGTAGGACCAGATTTAATAGGAATTATGTATGTATTGGTTTGGTAGTTTATCGACAAAACTGAAGAACAAAAAATTCCTGGGAAAGTGGTTTTTCCTGAATTTTGATGAAACTACGTAGGGGATTAGGCCTAAATTCTTTCGATTGATCGACTTTATGCGAGTGCAAGTCTGGTAGATGTTTGATGCTATTCATTCGGTGTAGTTTCTAAGAAAACTTAAAAAGAAAAAATTGCTTGAGAAAATTTTGGATTCACAGTTTTGAGAAAACTACGAAAGAGCAGGGACGCTTCGACCGGAGGGGTTGGGGGTGAGTCACCTCAGCCAGAAAAATCAGTCGGAAAATCCGTAAATTTTGAAGGCAGACGAAAAATCCGAAAATTTTTGACAAGCAGACTTTAAAAAAGAAGTTATTTATAGCTATAGGATAAGAGTTTTTTTTTGTTAAAAAATTCGAACATTCCACCCCTGTGAAAAATTCTTGAGGGACATCACTGCGAGAGAGACGGATCTGAAATTTTTTCGAAACGTAGTTCTTATATAGGACAGGTCTGATAGTAGTTTTTTGCGTACTGGTTCAGTAGTTTTCGAGTAAACCTGAGAACAAAATATTCCTAGAAAAGTGGTTTTTCTTTAATTTTGAAATTACCGAAGAGATCGGGTTGAAATTTTCACGGTGCATTGTTATTATAAACGTACAAGTCTAATAGAAGTTTTGTTCCTATCAGTTCAGTAGTTTTCGACGAAACTGGGAAGAGAAACAATTTTTGAATCAGATTTTGTGAAATTTTCACGAATGGTAGACATCTAATAGGAGTTTGTTGCTTGTTGGTTCGGTACTTTCCGAGAAAAATATGAAACAAAAATGAAAAATTTTTGGAGAAAAGCAAGTTGTCTGCATTGCTTAAAGCATCATTTTGGTATTTACGGTGCAAGGGGTTAGGAACGTCTTTTCTGCGTTAAATTAATTCGGTTTTTTTTTTGTTTTTTTAAATTGTACATGAAAATTTGCAAACTGGGTTTTCAAGCGAAGTATTGCTGCGCTATATTTTAATTTTCTTCACACTTTTCCGTGGCTCTTATACATCGAATGTTCAATGCAGAAGTATTTCGTATTCAGTTTTCATAAAATTGCATTATAATTCGCCAGAAAAATTAATTGTACCAACTATGGTTCTTCCAGTTCTATGAGGAACGTATTATTATATTCTATTGGCTCTTAATAATGAAGTACTTCTCATTATATCGAAATCATTCCTAAAAATTCGTGCCAAATTTCCGGTGCTATGTAAATTGAAAAAAACAATAAATGATCTATCATCCCCCATGCACTGGGCAAATGGCCAATTCGGAGTTCCAAATAGCAGCCAAAGTGAAATTTAAAAAATAAAAAATTACACCATCGGATGGATAAATCGATGAAAATTCGTTGGTAAGGTCAGCTGGCTTATGGTGTTGCACGAAGTTCGAGCTGAATTGTTTGTGCGTGGGTTTCTTTGGCTTTGTACCGCTTTTTCTTTGTTGCTCATTTCTGACTTCCTGTTGTGGTTGCTTCGACGTTCATATCGCACTTTGGTGGGTAAATTGGCTGCTAGTCATAAAAATACCCCAAAAATGGCCAAAATATACGGATACTTCGGTCATTAATTCGCAAAAATAAAACCAAGATCAATTTTTGGTAGTTTTGGTCTTGCGCAATAATGTTTTGGTCTTAGTTTTGCATATTCGGTCTGGTCTTAATGTTGGCGTTTATCTTGGTCTGGTCTTGCTACTGGTTTTGAAGAGCCAAGTCTCGGTTTTTGGTTTTGACATTTGTCTTGGTCTTAGCCTTAGTCTTGGTCTTAGAACTGATCCTGCGCAGTCAAGTTTTGGTCTTAGTTTTGCGGATTCGGTCTTAGTGTTGGCGTCTATCTTGGTCTGATCTTGTTACTGGTCTTGTAGAGTCAAGTCTCAGTTTTTGGTTTCGAAATTTGTCTTGGTCTTAGCCTTAGTCTTGGTCTTGGAACTGGTCTTGCGCAGTCAAGTTTTGGTCTTAGTTTTGCACATTTGGTCTAGTTTTGAGCTTGGCGTTTATCTTGGTCCTGTTACTGGTCTTACACAGTCAAGTCTCGGCGTGGAGCTTAGGCTCGCAGAGCACATTCCGTTTAGGCTTGATCTTGGTTTGGCCTGTCTTGGTCTTAGTCCTGGTTTTGCGTACAAAATTTTTATTATTAATGGCGGTCAAGTAGGCCTAAAACTTATCATCCGTATCATTCTGAAATATGCAAGTATCTAAACTCGCTAAAAATGGTCAAATAGAGAGGACGTAAAAAATCATGAAATGTTACGTAATCGTTAGCATCTTCCAATGCCCCAGGGGACGTTATTACCCATTTTTGGAATCACTGGTCTTCAATGTGAGCGTCGTGACATTGGAAACGAAATAATTTTTGACGTCGTCGTCGTATATTTTTGATTAGCTATGAAAGTACCTCTTAGAGTTTTAGACTACGTCGACATTAGAGGTGTACCCACGAGAGATAGATAACTAATATAACGAGAAAAGGTGAAATAATCACGCGGAAACGCAGGAATTCATGGAATCGGTGGTATCATCGCTTATTAGTAGCCCATCTTCGCATTGATAATAAACGAAAACGAGACGAAATTCATTCGCTAAATCGAATTTTACGATCTCTTAAAACAAAAAAAAAAACAATTTTGTTGTTTCTTTTTCTCCACTTTTCAGCAGATAGGAGCCTATAAGATTTCCACTTTCGGTGAAAATGTGTATAAAGTGTAGGTACTTATCTGAGGTAGTATTTTACTGCTAAATATACTTGCATCGAAAATGAAACACAACACAATAGGCTACATTCTGAAGAATGTTTAATGCGAAAGTTCGAAAAATATATTTACCGCTGTTGATTCGGATAATATCTCACATTCCGGCAGTTGCGTAATTTTTTATACGTTCGATAAAATATTTAATTAAAACGCTTAAATCCTGGGATATATAATATTGGTAAACCAATGTTTCCAAACGAGTCAAATGCAGAAAAATTTCTCTCAAAACCAGTTCGTCAAATGTATGAGTACTCGCACCCTTTAAAAAGTAAACTGTTAGAGCTTTTCAAAGATCACCTTCATCACCAGATAAGGTATTTATCTCATTTTTTTCTTTCGCCGTTGCTGCAGTAGCTACAACAGCCACTCTTGAGATGGATCTTTTTTTTATCAAAATTTTATCAAGCTCGTAGGCGCAAATATGAGAAAAGGGGGAGTGGGTCCTGGCCGCCAAAAAAAGTTTTTGGGACTTTTTTGTCCGACGATTTAATCAACATTAAAAAAACATTTTCTCTTATTTGCGTACCAGTACCTACTACAAAAATATCTCAAAATGTACTGAATGACTTTTTTGCAACATATACACAAAAGAACGAATTTTACATGCATATGTACCGCGAATGTAAACAAACGAATTTTTGGCCTGTGAAGTAGACGATAATTTTACAATCTCTCGCGCATCCAAATCCTGCGAAAGAGTGTAAATAAAGTACTTTACACACTCTTGCGCGTCCCAATCCTGCGCGACAGGGTGTAAAATATTCGAACGTATAGTTAATTTGATGTTTTTATTTAGTTATTTCGTGAAAAACTATTGGTCAAGTTGCCAGTTCAATCAAACACAACATTTCAATTTTCAAAACAAACGTCTCAAATGATTTCTCAGCCTCAAATTAAGTTAGAAATTTGGGGTTTGTAGTGATCAAAAGCAGATAAAATTTAAAAAATTTCCACATAATTCTCTAATTATCTTTAGCTATTTGACAACAAATAAACGAAAAAAACGCAAATTAATAGGAGATTTGACGTATTTTTAAATCTAGAAAATTCTCTTCTTTCTCTTAATGATTCCTCAGTCGCTATTTAAGCTAAAGAGCTGAAAATGGTATCTCTGAAATGAGGAGAAAATTTTTCTGAATTTAGTTTTCGTTTAATTTTTTAATCATCTTCAACAACTGAAAAAAACGCAAATTGACGAAAAGAATTTTTTTTTTTTGAAAACCCAAATCCTTTCTACTTTTACTCAATGATTCCTCACCTCCTGACTGAGCTAGAATTCTAGAAAGAGGAAAAAATTTACTTGAAACTACTTTTCTTATAATTTTATAATTTTTCTTAGCTGTTTGAAAATAAACGATCAAAAAAATGCAAAATAACGGACAACTTGTCGTTTTTGTGTTTTTTCAGCTATAATTTCCCAAATTTATTTCCTTTGTGAGTTTTTTTTTTATTGGAAGTGGGAGTTGTTGTTATACTTTTTTTTGTGCCTTAGTTGCAAAAAGGATGGTGTACGACAAGTGTTTGTGGGCTATTTTAATTCGTGTCAAGTTTGCAGCACTCAAGCTCCATGTCCCCAGATCCTCACCTAACGAAAATTTAAAATTCAATAAATGTATTCGTTTGTGCTACGTTTGTGCTGGTTTGTGCTGAAATTTTCATCGTTTGTGCTATTTTCCTAAAAGAGTTATTCAAGAAAAACGTTTTCAAGGTCAGTGAGGAGCTAGAGACATGTTCCCCCACACCAAGAAGCAATCGAAAATTTCAATATGGCATTTGTTTGTGCTACGTTTGTGCTGGTTTGTGCTGCTATTTTTTTCGTTTGTGCTACAACCCCCTACCCCCTAGGGCAAATGAAAATTTTATATATGGTGGAATTTCAAAACTGCTGAAATTAATTGAAAGTGGGGTGAATCGTTTGTGCTACGTTTGTGCTGACAGAATATACCAACCACAACCCTCTGACCCCTACCCAAGAGTTATTATTTGGAAAAAACGTTTATGGGGGGGCAAACAAAAATTGTTTCGGAGGGAAACTGAAGTGGCGTCATTTGTTTGTGCTACGTTTGTGCTGACAGAATATACCTATAATACCCTACCTCCCTTCCATGGGGAGGCTATATTTATAAAATAAACACTTAGGTTCAACGACCTTGTGAACTCTGGTCATCGAATTGCAAATAGAATAAATTCAAAAATTTAATGATGGCATTTGTTTGTGCTACATTTGTGCTGGTTTGTGCTGCTATTTTTTTGGTTTGTGCTACATCCCCCTCCCCCCTAGGGCAAATGAAAATTTTATATATGGTGGAATTTCAAAACTGCTGAAATGAATTGAAAGTGGGGTGAATCGTTAGTGCTACGTTTGTGCTGACAGAATATACCAACCACAACCCTTTGACCCCTACCAAAGAGTTATTATTTGGAAAAAACATTTATGGGGGGCAAAAAAAAATTGTTTCGGAGGGAAACTGAAGTGGCGTCATTTGTTTGTGCTGACCGAATATACCTATAATACCCAACTTTCCCTCTATAGGGGGACTGTAATTATAAAATAAAGAAAAACAGTTAGGATCAATGACCTGGTGAACTCTAGACATCAAATTGCAAATAGAATAAATTAAAAAATTTAATGATGGCATTTGTTTGTGCTACGTTTGTGCTGACAGAATATACCAACCTCAACCCTCTGACCCTTACCCAAGATCTATTATTTGGAAAAAACGTTTATGGGGGCAAAAAAAAATTGTTTCGGAGGGAAACTGAAGTGGCGTCATTTATTTGTGCTACGTTTGTGCTGACAGAATATACCTATAATACCCTACCTCCCTTCCATGGGGAGGCTATATTAATAAAATAAACACTTAGGTTCAACGACCTTGTGAACTCTGGTCATCAAATTGCAAATAGAATAAATTCAAAAATTTAATGATGGCATTTGTTTGTGCTACATTTGTGCTGGTTTGTGCTGCTATTTTTTTTGTTTGTGCCACAACCCCCTCCCCCCTAGGGCAAATGAAAATTTTATATATGGTGGAAGTTAAAAACTGCTGAAATTAATTGAAAGTGGGGTGAATCGTTTGTGCTACGTTTGTGCTGACAGAATATACCAACCACAACCCTTTGACCCCTACCAAAGAGTTATTATTTGGAAAAAACATTTATGGGGGGGGCAAAAAAAAATTGTTTCGGAGGGAAACTGAGGTGGCGTCATTTGTTTGTGCTACATTTGTGCTGACAGAATATACCTATAATACCCAACTTGACCTCTATAGGGGGCCTGTAATTATGGTAGTAGCACAAACGAAAAAAATCGCAGCAAAACCAGCACAAATGTAGCACAAACAAATGCCATATTCAAATTTGCGATTGCTTCTTGGTGTGGGGGAACATGTCTCTAGCTCCTCACTGACCTAGAAAACGTTTTTCTTGAATAACTCTTTCAGGAAAATAGCACAAACGATGAAAATTTCAGCACAAACCAGCACAAACGTAGCACAATCAAATGCCATCATTAAATTTTTGAATTTATTCTTTTTGCAATTTGATGTCTAGAGTTCACCAGGTCATTGATCCTAACTGTTTTTCTTTATTTTATAATTACAGGCCCCTTATAGAGGGGAAGTTGGGTATTATAGGTATATTCTGTCAGCACAAACGTAGCACAAACAAATGACGCCACTTCAGTTTCCCTCCGAAACAATTTTTGTTTGCCCCCCCATAAACGTTTTTTCCAAATAATAACTCTTGGGTAGGGGTCAGAGGGTTGTGGTTGGTATATTCTGTCAGCACAAACGTAGCACAAACGATTCACCCCACTTTCAATTAATTTCAGCAGTTTTGAAATTCCACCATATATAAAATTTTCATTTGCCCTAGGGGGTAGGGGGTTGTAGCACAAACGAAAAAAATAGCAGCACAAACCAGCACAAACGTAGCACAAACAAATGCCATATTGAAATTTTCGATTGCTTCTTGGTGTGGGGGAACATGTCTCTAGCTCCTCACTGACCTTGAAAACGTTTTTCTTGAATAACTCTTTTAGGAAAATAGCACAAACGATGAAAATTTCAGCACAAACCAGCACAAACGTAGCACAAACGAATACATTTATTGAATTTTAAATTTTCGTTAGGTGAGGATCTGGGGACATGGAGCTCAGCACTCACTTTTGGCTTGTCTGCAAATTCTTCACACTCGGTAAAAAAATAGCTCACATTACGCACTTGTCACACAATATACTATTTTGCTCGTTAGTTTATCATCGACAATGGCCCTCCTAAATTTCAGACCATATTTGCGTCTATGACTGAGCTCTAATAAGACATCACTAGTACATATTATGCATAATGTAGAGATGTAAACCAGTTTATGTTAGGCAGTCTTTCTTCGGCGATGACATTGTCACACTTTAATCTGTAGATCACTGGTTCAAATCCCCTTGCTGGCAGACCCACGTTTGGTGACCCCAATGTTATTTGAACATGCAACCTGCGCTACACGAATTTACACATTCCCCACTCTAGAGGGGACAGCACTACAATTATCTGTGTGGGTTTGTCGAGGTTTCCCCACCAGCAGCCTACACATAGCTGCCCTCTAAGTACATTGCGTCACACTTGCATCTTCAATTGCAAGTTGTAGGAGGAGTGGTGTAGGGATGTGAACCATATATTAGGCAGTCTTCTACCAACACCGGCATAACCACGTGGCTATATTTACTAAGTTTTAACCTGTAGGTTGAGGCATCCAAACTGGGGAAAGATCGAATTTATTCTCGTATTTCTTTTACCTTTCTATTATACTTTTTCCTCACATTTTTTCCTGATATTTAAACTACATCTAGCCATTCCCGTTCATTCATATACTTATCATAATTCAGCGTCTCTTTTCCCATATCTTTAAATTCAGTCCACTCTTTAAGATAAAACGGCATCTACTTTTTTCTGTACTTACCGTTCCACACTTTTACCTATTTAATTTAATATAACTTCTAATCATACACGAATGATAGCAGCCAGGTTCCAGTTGGTATTCCCCATAGGTCCGTTCCTTTTCTTTCTTGATTCGTCTTCATTCTTGATTTTTAGAAGACGAATCATTCCATCAAAGACCATGAACTAAGTCACTTGTTCTTTCTCTCAAAAAATAAGAGAAGACACGTTTTTCTTTTTTCATTTTTAATTACTGCAATTAGAACTCTCGTGGGAGAATAATCCTATTTGATGTATTCGTGATTCTGAAAAACGTCTGCTGGAGTTTGCTATCTGCCATTCATAATCAACTTGCCGGATATGGAATTGGCTGCTATCATTCGTCTGGGGATGTGCCATGTCTTCAATGTTTGAGTTAACTTATAATAAACGAGTTTTGCGGCAACAAGACTTTTATTTCCCTGTTGGCCAACAGGTAAAATATTATAATTTTCTCTTGTGATGAGGAGTAGGGGTTTTGTCTAGCATCTCACGATGGGTCTATTGTGGGGCATTTCTTATTGGGTGAAGTATTTCGTACACTAGGGAGTCTGTGGGGTTGTACCATGACCGTATATATTTAGCCTCCTTACATGTGGGATGTATTCTTCGTTTTTCTTAGGGATCCTTTTTACTGATTTTGATACTATTTTTCTTTCAACTTTTTGTTCTTGTTTCTGTCCTACTAAATTCTGGTCCTAGTATACCTAGCCCCGCCTGTAATTGTGATGTTCCCGAATGTCACAAGGTCACCAGTTTGATTCCCCATCATGCCTAATTGGTTCCTAAGTTTTTCACCACACCTTTAAATGTCAAATTTTCGTTCATTTAAATTAATTCCATTTTTTTTTCTTAAAAATTCTCTCTGCCATATTTGGAATTAAACCCAGCAACCAGCAGATTTTATTGCCATGGCTCAAATACAGAATTCGGTACACTCTTTGCAAAAAATATTGTACGCAACTCAGCCTGAGTGAGTGATTTATCAACTCATGCAATTACCACACTCGCCTATGTCTCGTGCTTACAAACATTACGCTTGTTGAAGTGATTGCTCAGTTACCTCCTTAATTGCGTAATACGAGTACACTATTTTGCAACATGGGCATGAAATTCTCTATTTTTAAGGCATGTTTTGTGTGTGTAAACTGGCCTATTCCAGAGCAGTGCGGTAATCTATTTTTCCACATGCCTCGCAGATAGTTGAACACTATTTTCCACGTACCTTCTTTGGATAATTTTTTCCTATCATCAATCACTTATTGAAACCCTTCATGAAATCGGGACTCGGGGAAAGTCAGTTTATTTATTCATTTTCTCTTTTTTTTTTTGAAAAATTCTCCGTCTGGAAATGAATTTAGTAGGATTTGAACTCGCGGATCCTTTAATAGAAGAGTCAGTGCTTAATCAGCTATGCTGGGAGAGCTACAGTTGAAAGTAAGATGGGTTATTAATTTGCTTATAATGTATTGATTGTGTTCTGTAATTTTTTTTTTATTTTCCAAATTACTGAAAAATCTTAAAGTTGAGTACTGCAACAATAGTTTTCTTAAGGAGGGGCGAGAATTGGTTTAAATTTTATTATCTACATTTAATTGTAAATTATTATTCATCTTTCTTTCTCTCACTTTTTCCTTAGATTTTTTCGCGTTTTTAAATAGGTTTAGAAAATCTACTTATTAGGCTTGGTGCGATATTAGCCCTCAGGGTTGGAGTGGATACGTTTTTCGTTTCATGACCTCAGGAAAATTTTGGCCAATAACTCAAATTCATATATATATTCATACATATATATGTATATATACCGGGTGATTCAGTTTAACACGGGTTAAATGATACAGATGAAGTAAAAATAAATGCACCATCGAAAAAATAACAGAAATAAACAGGTTTGTGATAATTAGATAAGGATGCTTGCAATACAGCATTAATTACAGTTGATTCATTAAAACAATGATTTAATGATGGTGAATTTATTATTCATTCTTGGTTAAATAATTTAATTTTAAATATTAACTTTTCTATATTTATTATTCTTTCTATTATTGTACTAATAAATATAATTAAAAATAATACTGTCGAAATAGAGATCCTATTGATGAAATTATATTTCAAAATATTATATTATCTGTAAACATTAAATATCGTCATGATATTCCATTTAAACCAAAAAAATGTTTAAAAAAATGTGATATTGATAGAAATGAATAAATTTATAAAGTTAATTTTAAGTATATTATTTTTTAACATTATATTCATTATTATTGGAAATCAAAAAATTGTTCTTGAGATAATTGAAAATACTACTTTTATTGATAATACATAATGAAAATGTACAATTACATAATAAGTATTATGTAAATTTATATCAACGATTGAGTAAGATAATTTATCTTCTATTTACCTACATTCGTTGATAATGTTTATTTCCGTTATTTTCTCGATGGTGCATTTATTTTCACCTCATCTGTATCATTTAACCCGTGTGAGTCATTTTAACACGCACCATTGGGGATTTTCCTATGGTGCGTATTAAACTGAATCACCCGGTATATATAGATGTAAGTCAATTTCTTTTTCCCACAGTACAGGTCCAGATTTTCGTTCAATAATTACGAAATTTAGTAACAAAATTTTTACTAAGCCAAGGACGAGACCAACTGATTTTGGTGCGGATCGGCTGGACAATACTTCCGGTACCACTATTTTTGTTTTTATTTTGGCTATAAAATTCTCAATTTTGTCACTAATAGCCACGAAATTCGGCACAAATATTCATATTAATTCATTGTATAAAGCTACCAATTTTGGCGCGGATCGGTCGGACGGTACTTCCCGTACTACTATTTTTGTTGTTAAATTGGTCATAAAATTCGGAATTTTGGTACCATACATACGAAATTAAAAAAAAATATTCATTATAATTTATTATAGCATGCTACCAATTTTTGTGCGGATCAATCGGACAGTACTTCCGTAAGGCTTTTTTTCCCTCTTTTTCTAATTTTCATAAACTTTTCTTCTAACAAAAATTAAATACATGTCCATGTTTTCTTTTTTTTTTTAATTCGTAACTTCATTATTTTTCTTTGGTTTTATTTGAAATTATATGATCATTTACCATACGTTATCATCATAATTAATATTTCATTTAAAAAAATAATGCTTTTAAATTTCACATTGTCTAATATTTTGTCAGCAGCTAACAAATTTCATACAACCATAACATACCATTAACGCATATAAACTTACAGACAATTAATGTGACCGTCAAAATTCATAATTATTTTTCTCGAAAACCTACTAGAATTTTTTTTTCTCAAATAGTTCTCTCATTTCTTCCCCACTTATTTTAAACTTGTTTACACACACTCTCCCCCCACATTTCTTTCATTGGCTACAAAAAGTATAATGTCTAACAAGTGAAGAAAGGCACCTTCCTCACTCGTGTGGAATTGCTTACTTTCCGTTCTAGCTAGACAATATGCTATTGTGGATCGGTTTTGAGCTTGATACAAAATGGACGCGAATGTGAAAGGACTCGTACATCAGCATTGACAGTGTGAAAAAATGATTTAGATCTTAGTCGACCATCGTAGCACAGAACTAATAGTACCTATGCGAGCGTATTTCTGGCAGAACCAATCGACTATATTGTACGAGTCCCAATATTCTCGCAGCCATTTTTATGGTCGACTTAATTACGACGTAAACGTTCGACCTGTGGGTCTAATTGTCATTGGAAAGCGACGTATGAAGTACGTCGACGTATGTAGGTGCCTATGTAGGTACTTACACAGTTGGGATTGGTGGGGCGCGCCTACTGCTTTACCTAAATGTCATCCGATTTTAAATAGACTCGAAATGCGAGAGATGAGAAATGCAGTTGCTATCGTCGAGAAAAAACGAAAAAATTAAGACTCGGGTGTTATCGACCTGTCTTGATTTCTTGAAACGTCGCTTATTTCTATCGCCATTGCCGATCATCTTCTCTTTCTCTTTTTTTTCCCTCTCTTTCTCCGGCTCCCTCTCGTTTCTCTACCCAACTGCGCTTCCAATTTCGTACGCACTATTAATCGAACCCCAACCACCCCCGCACCACTTCTCCACAACACTCTTATTCGTACGTCTACTCCAAAATATTGTCGCCACGGTGAAAAATTAAATCGTTTCTCTGCCTTCCTCTCTTGTTGCGGTTTAAAAATGAACGTAAATTCGATTAAGTACGAAAGTCGCCTCAGATGAGGTCGTGTCCATTTAATTTTTCAGGAGTATTAAAGAAGAAAAAATTTTTCCTGATATCACTTAAATTTTGGAGTTCGGTTAGAGGTGTAGCCAATTATTCCTCCTCTCGTTCCTCTCACTATTGGTTAGTCTTAGTCAAGTCTAATTATCAAAAAATTGAACCAACTTTAAAAAAAAAAAAATAATAAAAATGTGAAATTAAGAGAAAAAAAAAACCCTTCAAAACTTCTTCAGCATGATCCACTTAAATTATTAAAGTCGACGCTAGTCCAAATGTTTTGTAATAAAATAAAATGAAATTGAAGCCCTAAAAGCTTATTTCACAACAGAACGGAACTCCGACCTCAGTAATTCCACTACCAAGATCTTAGTGGAGAAGTTTTTGAAAAATTATTTTTCTCTTTTTTAGCCCATTTTTATAAGCTAGTATTTAACTCACTACAGTTGTTCGTCTTTACTAATTAGATTATATGTGATAACTGGATTGCTTCAGAACAGAGATGGCGATATAGAATTGAATTCTACATCTATACGCTTATTCTACGGGTAGAATATGTAAAGTAGAATATCCAATTTCACGTAGAATATGTAGGTAATAATACTGATGAGGTGACAAAGTACTAATAACATCGATAAGAGTTATTAATTTGTTTATAGAGAGAGAGTGAGAGAGACTGGGGTCTTGTGGACTTAACACTGAGGGAGCGGAACCTTATGGGTTCAACGCTGGTGGATGAAAAGCGGAACTCAGTAGGTTCAATGCTGGAGGAAGTGGTATAGGCATCAACTGCTCTGTCAAGTGAGATAGTCTGAGGACAGTGGCTCATTGCTACTCTCTGCTCAAAACCATAACCATGTATGTGTATTGAATAAAGGATAGAGCAATATATGATAGCCTATCCTAGTTGTGTCATGTGAAGTATGAGAAGGTAGGTGGAGATCAAACAGTGCCAATGAGAGGCAACAATGAGCGAGTAAGTCATTGAAGACTGTTCCACCAAGACTCAGATGGGCACAGAGACTATCAAGGCTTGGTACAAGAGCAGGGTTACCCTGAATGCAGTGGCTCTTGACTTGTGTAAGGAGTGCCAGAGATGGAAGAAGCTCTAGTTAGTAGAGCTGTAAGAGCAGCAACGGTAGTTGGCTCTACAATCCCAGTGTCTGTAGACTGCAATTTGAAGGTCTGCTGATGGGTGATCGCTTCATCAGCAGCGATGGCAGCTAATCACGAGTTTATCGGGTGTTGCATCGATAAAGGTTGTTGGATTGCCGAAGGTAAGCTGTGGTAGAGCAGACCCAGAATGACGGTGTTGTCAACATGACCATCGTTGAGTTGAACCAAGCAGCGCTGATAGGCTCTTGGCTTCTCTCCGGGTTCACGGACCATCTGTTTGAGGAGTTTCCATACTTGTGTGTTGTTCGAGGGTGAGAATTCCTCAAGAATCAACTGGCGGAGGTTACTCCACATCTGCTGAGTGAGATCGGTGCTATACAGTAAGTCGGAGACTACATTGGCTACCAATAAGGAGAGCAAGCCCGAGATGGCTAAGAACATCTGGTGCTCCATGGCATTACCATGAGTGCGTGCCAGGTTCTCAGTGTGTTCCAGCCAAAGCTGCACATTCCTAATGTTGAATTGGGGCAGAGCAGTCAATGTGCGAGGAGGGGCTTGGGCCACCGCTGAGATATTTGGAGTGGCAGTCATAATGGATGCCAATTGCCATTGTAAAACAGGCGATAAGTCGAGCAGGGTATGGTTATCATCCTGCTGGAGCAGGAGTTTGGACATTCCCCATCCAACTGGCATAGAGGATGCTGGACTGGTGGAGGAACAAACAACTGCTAACGATGATGCAATCGTCGCAGTAGCTAGGGGAGATGTGGACATACTGGGTGGTACGTCAATGGCCTCAACCTTTGCAATCTCCCACTCTCTAGTGTTGTTGATGGTCGGACAACAGAAAAGAGAGGGGAGATTAGGTTGTCGATGGCCCACTGGTTAGTTGCCATCCATCCATTTCTGGAGAGGCAATACCACCAGGGGTGCTGAGAACTTGAGGACTTGCATCCGAATTCTGCCAAATCAAGATTACTCTCGATGGACGTCTTGATACAGATGGTTTTTGCCAAGAGGGAGCAGAGCTAGAACCTTCTTGATCGGCTGTTGGTTGATGAATGAGAGGGAGTTTAAAAAACTACAACTTTCTTGATCAGCTGTTTGCCGATTAATGAAAGGGAGTCTAGAAGACTACTACCTACTCGATTGGCTGTTCACCAATAACTGAACTGCGTTCACACATCGGGGTTACCACTTGTGGGATGCTGCGGTATGCGCAGGCGTACAACCATGTATCGACCTCGTATGTGTGTGTGAACCAATCTCAGTAATAAATTAGATTAGTAGTAGTGAGCTACTAACCTGTGTGTACCAAAAATGTGTTCGCCCTACGTAATGTAGGGACAGGCCACACAACCTACCTGCTAGTGCACAATTACACTCGTCACCACTGGTAGGAAGTCGCCACATACTGTTTTGAGTTTGTCACAATGACACACTTTTTGAAATCTGGGCTACCTCAATGACACACGTTTTACATATAAATTTGTATATTTTTTTAATGAAACAACATTATTTTGAAAAAAAATTAAGATATTTATTGAATAAAGGACAAAATATAACCTTATAACCATAGAATATGGTTGAAGATAGAAAAAACATGAAAAATGAAAAAAATAAAATGGAAAACGTATTAATGTAATTATTTAGTCAAAATTTACAAATAATGCACTTAAAACTCTTTATATTTACCATGATACTGTTCTGAAAGCAAGATGATTATCTTTAGCTGCTTGACAAATATTTTTGCCTTCTTCTATTATTTCCATTCCGTACAGCTTTTGTCACAATTTTACTAGTATATAGTCCCCAGAACACCACTCCCCCCAAAAAATAATAAACGTTGATCTTGAAATTTAATTTTAAAACTATTTTTATGTGTTTTTCGAAATTTAAGGGTACTCGAGTCTCCCTGTCCCCCCGACTACGCCCATGTTTAGAGGCGTAGACAGATTAACCTTTGTGAACGAATGTTATTTTTTTCAAATTATGGGGCAACAGGACACGAAATACCTTTACGTCCAATGTCTTCGCACGAAGAATTATAATTCGATAATAATTTTATTTCTAATCATTGGCGTAATTTTTTTCTATGGCGTCGTCGACGCGTTTATTTCTCTATATCTGTCTTTTCTACACACTCGAATGGTCTCTGTCTCTATTCTCAGTCATTTCTGTCCTTATCTATCATTGATTCGGCTTATGACTGCAAACGCGAACGAGTAAAAACACTTTCTCCGTTTATATATAGGTGGCGTGTAGTGTAGGAAGAAGAGGAGAGGTAGGAGGAATAGGAATAGGAGGAGTGGGTATCGCCAATGTTACTCGTTAATTTTATTAATGAGGTGACAAATGGCAATTGTCTTCTCATAACTTTTTATTTCGACCAACTCCACCACCACCTCACTTCATCTTCAGATTCGAATTTCGTAGGTAGCGGTATACGTACACGAATATTTACAATTAGGGTACCTTTAAAGTTAAACAGAACTATACGCCAACAAAAAACCCTCGTTTATGCCAACTGCTTTTTCTCGTCTCGAATACTTGACTTATATGATCGATTTATTGTTACTTTTTTCATTCGTTTGTTTGCTTTTACGCGTCTCTTGACACTCGGTTAATATCGTTAAAACAAAGTAGGCACCCAATAAAACCGGTTTCGTTTTTGTCACCCATAGTGTTGGCAGATTCGCGGATTCTCCTTATGCAACGAGTCCGTTTATGCCAACAATCTGACGAAAATCACTGACGAAATAAAGTATCAGCAGCTTCGACTATAAGTTACTGTAGTACCGGACCAATAAAGCTCCATAAGCCCCAATGTGCTCGTACTTTGTAATGTCAACACATGGCGACATGAAAGTAGGCAACCAACGCATACTTGGCGTGCACTGCCGATGTTCCGATTAAGTTCACTAATTTAGAATACATTTGATAAGGGTCGTCCCTTAAATTCGCAAGAATAGCGTACCTACCTATGAATAGATAGTTTAAAGTACGTCAAGTGGCCTACACCGTGGTTGCCTATTTAACGCCGGCATGTCTTAACATAAATCATTGTTCTTAATAGCTCCAGCCCTACACTACATGGTAGTCAAAGATCAGCAGCGAAGGGGGCCCTAATGTCACCGCATATTTTAACTGTATCTAAATCCATTCAAGCACCAATGAAAAGGGGAAAGGGAAAATGGATAGGCTCAGTCCTGACAAAGACTCAAAGGCTCAAGTTGCAGAATAGGATTAGGCTACCTCTTTCAGATGAGAAATGGGACGCACACGTTTTCTTTCGTGTTCTCCTTGTTGCGTTTTATGGGCCCAGTGTCACGGCTCACACTCCTCACGCGTCAGTCAGCCTTCATTTGTCCTTGTATGCAACCGCGTTTTGCCAACAATATGAGAAAAACTGGGCGCTCTATACGTAGTCAGCGGACTCTGTCATCCTGGACACCGCGTCCAACCCACTAGTTCCATACCTTGGACTCATTGTTTCACCAAAGCGACTTAGCCCCCTCATTTCCCATAATTACGTTTATTTTTATACCCATTTTTAGCAAAATCAAACTAGTAGAATAAGTTTCCAAGAGTCGGAAAGAGTTGTCCTACTAGATTCGGCCCAGACACCTCAGCACTAGGGGATTGCGACCCTAGGTCCTCTACCTTCCCCACATTGACGGCTTTGTGCTAAGCACGCGGATTTTACCCCCAAAATTCTGTTACCTCTGCGGTTTCAGTAAATTTTAAATTTTACAGGTAAAATACGGCTAGAAACGCACCCTAGGCTAAGTCCTGACTGAAATTCAACTTGTATATAGTATCTGGGACTTTGACTTTCCATATTTAGAATGGGCGAACGTATATTTTGTGTCATGTTTTGCGTGTTGCATTTCACATGCTTCTTGGGTGAATAATTGGCTGACCCCATGTATCCATTTATTAGACGTAGTGTAAAGAAAATAAGTAAGAAGGAAAAAGTAAAAAAAAAAACTCTAACTCAGCTACACTCCGTTAGAAAAATCAGGTTTTCAAAGATAACGTTTCAAATAATTAAAGCATTATTACTGATTATTTCAAATTCTTTACAACTTTAAAATGACAACTGCGTATGGAGAATTGAACTTCATAACGAGCAAAGTTGAATGACACCAATTTTAATGAAGTTGAAAATCTGGAACACAATAGAAAAAAAACTGTGGGCCAGTTGTTTAAACTCAAAGATGGAAATCTGGTAATTCAGAAGTATTGGGTTTGAATCTGCTAAAAAATTATAATCCAAAGAATATATGACCTTTTCTATTCGTAAAACATATTTTAGAAGATAGGACATCACAAACTGAACTTCATAACGAAACAAATTTGAACAATGCCAGTTCTAGTGACGTTGAAACACTTTAACATAATCAAAACGAGCTGTGACCCAGTTGGTTAAATTTAAAGAAAGAATTCTGGTAATTCAGGATTATAAGGTTCGAATCTACAAAATAACTGAGGTGGGTCCGGGGATGAAATTGACTTTCTGAAGTAATTCTGCTTTTCTCAGGCTAAAAAAAAATTTTTCGTTTCAAGCTTGAAAAATGGATTTTTTAGGGCGGTTATCTAAAGAGTAAAATAAAGAAAATCACACTGAATGACTTATAACTTGGGAACAAATCGATCAATTAAAACCAAAATTGGTAGTGCTTGCCCTTATGTCAAATGTGTTGTTCGTATCGAATTTTGTGACTATATTGGATAAGAATTGCCAGTTTTAGTGCGTCGGTATCGAAAATTAGCCCCTCTAACAGCCCCAGGGCATGAACCATAGAACCAATCGCAACCAAACTTGAGAGGGTATTAGAATAGGTTTAAATCAATGTATACCAAATTTCGTAACTATTGCTTCGAAATTATTTTTTTTAGAGCCATAAAACTGCCGAAACTGCAACATAATTGCCCATCCCTGACATACCGTAAAACTAATTTTCTCCAAATTCAAATGGTCTCATCCTCAACTTAATATGAATTGTTGGTCCAAATTTCGTGACCATCGAACAAACATTACCCCCTGTATCGTGTTAACAAGAATTGGACATACATACATACATACATACATACATACATACATACATACATACATACATACATACATACATACATACATATATAAATTCATAGGAATTTTCAAAAATGATGCCAAAATGTTCCTTGGGTCATGAAACGAAAATCGTACTTACTCCGACCCCCCCCCCCGAGTCCTTCCATGAGCACAGGATTAATAAGCAGATTTTCGTAGAAACCTACTTAAAAACTAGCGTAGCAGCCACTCCATTAGAAAACGTAGGTCTTCAAAAACCATTGGCAACAATTTGTATTTCAGAACCAAAAATCAGAATTAAATCACATATGTCGAAAGTACCGTTCGGCCGATCCGTACCGAAATTGGTACCTATGTTACAATAAATCATCGTATTATCTAAATACCAATTTTTTCCCAAATAAGCACCATTATCTTGTTCTGAAATAATTTAAAATAGAATAGGTACCTCTTTCGCATCTACATATGGCCATCGAAATACTTAATTGAACAGTGGCGATTTAACTTCATCGTTTTATTCTTTTATTTATTTTTTTTTTTTTTTTGTTCAGCAGCTTAGTCTTTTAGGCCGGGTGATCGTGAAATGTGGACGTATGGAGGTGGCGTCGCGGTTAATGGATTTCTCGACATCGTCCTATATCTGCCACGAATTTCTAATTTACGAGTTTACGCACGTATATAGCCAGCAAATTCTACGAATTAATCGATTCGTCTATAATTATTATTAGGACTTTCGATCGTACAGCGAAGCAATGAGTGGCCGAAATCGTCGCGTCCACTGCTCGGTGCATACTCACGGGTCGATTTGGAAATCGATTGACATCCAGATAAATACGACAGGTAAGTACCTAACTGAAGTTTTGTAGCAGCGAAAGTCGAATCGCGGAATTTATTTTTATTTCGGCGCAATTAACGGGTCGACTACAGGTTAGACAATTTTTTAGCTTTCAAATTTTAGTTTCGACCGGTAATTAAACTTCTTCCCGAGGCCAAGTTGGCAGAAAGAATATCGGTCTGTTTGGTAGGGGAAAAGGGCAAAACTCTGGATAGTTTGAAAAACGAACGTTCACTGTGGACAAGTGCGGCTCTAGTTTATGGAAGACACTGTTCGATTTTACAGGGTTGAACATGAAAAATATTTCTCGACAGAAAGTACGGCCGTCCGTAAAGTACACAATATGAAAGTTCGTCTGCGTAAGGAGGCGGTAAACGAACGAATCAGTGCAGGCAAAGAAACGAAATAGTATATAAAAAGTAGTATAACAAGTAGTATCGTAAGTTATAGCAGGAGCAAGGTTAGGAGGAGATTTAGTATAGTCCAACAAAAAGTACTGAATTTCCTGATCTAACTTGGCAAGATCTGATGAAAAGTTATTTTCTAAAAATGTGACTGTATTTTATATCCTCGTATTCTCTTCGAATATATATGTATACAGTAGTAATTGCTTCACCGATGTGGAAAAAGAGAAAATTTTGTTAATTTTAATTAAGCTTGAGAATTTCAGCAATATATTTATTAGGTATATCTTTCCGTATTATCATATTCGTAATTCGTATATCTTGAGAATTAAGATCACAATTGTGGTATACCAAATTGGGTTTATACCTGTCACATAAAACATGGTTTTTATTGACCTTCACAAGCTTTCAACCAGTCACTTACCTGAATTGATTCACAAGGTATGTAATGAGATACCATACACATGATAACTGAAGATGAAAACATTGAAGAAATAATGTTTTACTGGTGATGAAATGATGATGAAGTTGAAGTATTGTCAAAATAATAATGTTGAAATAAAAATAATCGGAAGTTTTGAATATCAAATTAATAGTATCCCACAGGGAGAAATTTCAAAGTTCACTGTGGGGGAGAAAAACCAGAAGAGAAATACCCAGGGTTTGTTCTCGCCAAATTCATGTGATTTTACATTTTAAAGAATCTAAAAGATCAAAAGTTAACCATATTCTTTTCCTAGTTATTTCCCTGTTTTCACGGAACATTTACCCCATTTAAAATCTACATTATCAACCTCAGAATTTCCCCACCATAGATAACCTCTTAGCCTGATATGATATCAATTAAAATAATTGAAAACAGGATACAAAATACCAGTTTTTTCATTAAATAAATAATTGTACCTAGTCTTCAAAAGACGATCAACTCCATATTTCCCAAAACCGAATGAAATAATATGGAACCGACAATTTTAAACAAGATAAAAAACAAGGTGAAATAATATGGCGAAATTTCATCAAGACAAATTTCACAAGTTATTACAAAATTGAAAGACAAAAAATAATTTATAGGACTTGCAAATGCGAAGGTACCAAATGGAGTGATTTCTTCTAATCTCAGAAAGTTAGAATTAGTCCAAAATTTGTGAGAGAAAGAGAAATCACTTTATCAAGTTCCATTTCTGATAGTAGCCTAACAAAAGAACAAGCTACAAACAGAAATGGAAGAAGATATGGGGAAAAATGTTAGTAAACTCCATTCTTCAAAAGAAGAATGTAGCAAATTATCTCGTTTCAAAATTTCTACGGATACCTCACAATATTTCCTTAATACTTCATTAGTCATAAATCATAATAATCATACGCAGTTTAGGCCTAGCAAAATTTGCTAATAAAACCTTTCTTATTTGTTCGGTACTTTTAGGGTTAATCAAATTTTCAAGGTTTGTTGTTATCACTTGCTGACATCTGATGGAGCTAGAATAGTGTAGATGGGCTCATGATACTGGGGATGTGGTACATTATTGAATAAACCCTTATTCAGTTCATTGGGAACATTTGGAGTAAAGTTATTGTGGAATATAGGATGTTTAGTACAGCTAACCTGTCATTTAAAATATTAATATCAAAGACCTAATCAAACAAAAATGACGCATATGGTCTTCAATCGATCGAGAAATTACACAGATTACTCAATGAGTTCACATTCACTTAATTTGATTTAATTGAAACCATTTTACAGTTGAATAAAAAAATGACATTTTAGCAGTAAGTTTACTCACCAGTCATTGATTCACGTAGTGAAATTATCCCTATCAATTGACAATTTTTCATTTTGTTCATACTTGAGAATGTCTAATAGCAAAGAAATAAATTGATTTTAATGAAATTGTAAATAAAATTGAAATTTTACAGTTCAAATACAAGTAACAAAACCGTACTTCTTTTGATGAGAATCATCCTAATTCCTCCAATTATTCTTATTATGTTACCTTCAATCGCATTACTCCACCCACCCTAATAAGCTCAGTCCATACAATTAAACGTAGTCAAAGCTTGTTGCAGATGGATAGACTGAGATGCTCATATATCTGTTCAACAAATTTTCTCAAACTTGAGACCTATGTAAATTGTTTTTTTGTACCCAAATACTTCTATACTGTAATTTTACACGTACCCACATACAACTATTGCTTATATTATAGTACAGTATATATATATATATATATATATGTGTATGTATTTATGATGAAGACAATAGCTACTATTTTACTAAAGATCAAGTGTCCTTAACATTTACACCAGCACGTGTACACAGGCGTACAAATAACCTCACATTAACCAATCAGATTGTTCGGAGTGACTGCTGGTATTTACAAACAAATACACATGGATTTTTTTTCACTAATAGAATTTTTAGAAAGTTGTACACGCTGTTGTTGTAACGCTGTTTCATTGTCTATTGTCAAAACACCCAACCACCAGATGTGTCATCTCCATCATACATATGTACATCCTCAAAAGGTATTCCGCTTGCATCTTTGATTGATGTTCTTTTTTATAAGGGGAAGGAAGTATAAAATCTTAAAGTATTTAAATAATTGGCCATATTTTGTTTCATTTTTTTCGTTTCCTCTATCAGATGTTTCCATGGTATTTAGGCGAAGAAGAAAATAGCCAACGCTAACTTCGATAATATATGTTTGTCTTCTCTCAACATCCAAAGGAGCTGAGATATTAAAGCTTAAAATTACTTTTTTTTCAGGATTTTGGATGTATACTTAAACAATAATACGTCGTTAAGATATACATTTTCGAAAAACAAATTTAAAAAAAAAAAGGAAAAATAACATTTTATGTATAGGAAGAGAAACAAGTTTGGTTTTAATTTTTTTTCCTACAACAATAAAAAAGAAGTTATGGGCTGTTTTGAAATACCTACGGTAATTTCATTGTATAGGCTATTAGCGACTAACCCATTTGGAGCGAGGGACAGTTGCTCTTCAGATGAACTGCCGTTGCTCCGCATGAAAACAATTCTACTAAATCAATTAAAGGGTGTAGCAAAAGGGTGAAGTGGGGGGTCTATAAAAAAGTAGGATATCAACTGTCAAAAATTTTGTCTCGCTCCATACGAGATTTAGAAACTTAGGCGCCCTTGATATAGGCTACTATAATTATTTATTTATTTATTATTATTTATTACCATTGTTGGAGAAAAATTTTTCGTATAAAAAGTTCATCATTCACTTTTCGCCTCACAAAAGTGCTATCGACTTTTCTTGCATCACATATTGTTAAAATCTTGATAATAATCATTCAGAGAACATTATTAATCTTTGAATGCTCAAGATGATTTTTAAATTTTCAACTATAAAAATGTTATAAATCCCGGAAAAACTTTTTCGTTTCATTCTTTGGAAACACTGATTTCTCACATATTTAAAATATGTACCACAGCGTCCATAGCGTCTAAAAGTAGCTAAAAGCATGGCGCACTATTAAATAAAATTGCGAAGCCGATGGCCGCCACATAACTATATCATAAGAATAAAAAATCATGTCCCACACATTGAAAGATAATATTTTTATTTACATTGGCTGATGATATGAAAAACTGAACCAGAAAAGTTGAAAGAATCTTTTTTATAAGCTTTTATTCTACTCACTACTGCGATTTCAAAATATACCAACACTGCAGCCAACCTTCCGCAACGAAATAATATTTATTTCCCATGAAGCTAAATCCAAAAAAAAATAAAAGCTTATCTTTAAAAACGCGTTTTTAACTTAATTTTTTTTTTTTTTTTTTTGGAAATTGAATGATGAACATTGAGTGTAAGTTTGAAGACTTTTTCTTTAACCCCGATTATTTTTGTATTACGAAAGACCATGAAAAAATTACAGAATTTGTTACTCATAACTTCTTATTATAAGCCTTTATTCTACTCACTACTAAAGTTGCTACTGCGATTATAAAATATAACAATACTGCAGCCAACCTTCCGCAACGAAATAATGTTTATTTCGCATGAAGCTAAAGCTAAAGCCAAACAAAAAAAAAAAAAGCTTATCTTTTGAAAATTCGTTTTTAACGTAAACTTATTTATTGTTTGTAGTCGAAAAAGTTTCATACAAGTGTTGTTCATATTTTAATCAACTACAAAAATTTATTCTTTCATTTTTCATAAAGTATTTGTAACAGAATATACGTCCCAAATAATATGAAAAAGTAATTTTAAGGTCTAATACCTCAGCCCTTTCAATTCTATCTGGAGAATTAGTAAACATGTAAGGTATAATTCAGGTCAGCTGCCAGCGTGTGTTACCACCTTCTTGGTTTCAAATTTCAACACTAAACACGAGATAAAAAACAGGCTGCATAATGGAGCACTGGAGGAACAAGACTGGTTAAGTGTAATTTAGCCATCAACAAGGATAAAAACCACGTAAGCAGGATAGAAACAAACAAAAAACCAAGACTAACCCTGCATGACTAGTATCACTGAGATGAAGACCACCATGATCTGAATTTTGACCTTACATTTGCTCATCATTCTTCGATAAGATCTCAATTCCCATTTTCTCCGAAGGAAAATCGTAAGAGTCTCTTTGTCTCGACCGAGGAAACCACCGGAGGAATAGAAATATTATTATCCGCGACCTATGGAGTGGCGACAGAAAAATGACGATCGGATCTTTTGATTTTTTGCTCGCTGACACCTGCAAGGCGTTGCGTCGAAAAATGGAGATTTCCACGAAAAACGTCTTAAATTGTCGCATTCACTCGGTTTTTCCAACAAACGTGAAAATTATTGGAGAAGTAATTGCAGTTAGGTTTTAGCGAACGTGCGTAAGACTACTCCATTCTGCGCATATTTTCGTTCATCAATTCATTCTATACTTTACTGGTAGGCTTGGGCCTATCCCTTTCTTCTTCTTTTTTTTTTTTTACTTTTTTTTTATCGCTCTCATTCTACCTTTTAAAGCTCCTTTACGTCCTTTATCGACGGAATTTTATTCTCTGCATCGTGGCGAATACAAAAAAAAGAAAAAAAAAAAGAAGAAAAAACTGACTTAATCTACGCCATTACGGTGTGTGGCCGGTCAGAAAAGTGGCATTCGAAGAGCACAGAAGGAGTGAAGAGGAGAAAAAATACGCTGCAACAGGTGCACTCATCGACTAATTTTACGGTCCGAGGAGATGGAGATACGCTCTTGCGATTTGGGTGCTGCCTTCCTTATTGTAGCTAACGGCATTGCAGCCAGTTTCGAAAGATTTTTTTTTTCCCCCTCCTCATTTGGAACTTGTGTACAGACGACGAACCCGTTCGAACTGTAGGTGCCTCGAAGGGAGAGAAAAAAAGAAGAAAAACGACCAAACGTAAACAATATTTAACGCCTGCAGAATGTGGTGGCCTTGTAAGACGTATCTGTGCATAGGTACCTATTAATACCTACGTGGATAGGCTTACACATTTTGATATTAACTTATTTCAAATTCGATGAATTTTTCTAAAAGTTTTCGTGATTCCAGCCTCGTAAAGTCGTAATTTTCAGTTCAGTGCTAATTGATGAGAGGAAAGATAAACTTCGACTCGTAACATTCTGCGTGGTTTTGTTAAATCAGCAAAATCTCGTTGGAGGTCAAAGGCGTTGGCAAAGGGGATGGCGATGTAAACATACTCGAAATTCTCGAAAACGAACTGCAGAAAACAGAACAAAAAAGAACCAGCAGTCAGCACATTTGACTGACATAAAATATCCCCCACCCATCTACCTTCACGAAAAAGCCGGGTACTTCGCTGCCGGAAGTATTCGTAGCATGTATGATCTTTGCTCTGTTACATTCGTGAGCAGAAGGTGGCATTATTTTACGCTTCAGGTAGACGACAATCTCTATTTTAAACCGGACGTAGGAACTAAATGTTCGAATTTGGTTGGAACTAGTGAAAATTATTTATTCCTACTGGAATTAGGTGAATGAAAGAGAAGGTTTTCGTAGCCCAGTTGTCCAAGATTCGGCTCAATATCTGGGAAGTGGTGGTTAAAATCACAGCCTGACTACTATCTCAACCCAAAAACAAAGTGGTCTGTAGCTAGTTATCGCTTGTTGCCATGTTTGACCAGCTGAAAGCAACGGTGTCAGATCAATATGTGGTCTACGGTTTGAATTCTAACACCAACTACTTTCCTGACTTCAAAGTAGTGGTCTGCGGCGATTTATTGTTTTTCTGCAGCAATAAGGTTCTTCCAACTGCTCGAGCGCAGCCAAGGGGGGCGAAAGGGGAGATTGATCCCACGACCGCGAGTTCCCTATATGCTAAACTCGTAAAATTTTCTAAATTTTCAAAAGTGACGAGAAAAAATCCATAAAATTTTTTTTACCATTCTTGAATGAATCCAAGCTACGTCCCGTCCATCTGAGTAGGTACAGTTGGCATCCATATAAAAATAACACCCAGTGTCGCCCACTCCTCTTGTTTTCGAATTTTTTAGCCGAATTCAAAAAAAGAAAGAGGTTAGGTATATGTTTTGTTTGTTTCAGCCATAACTTCTCAACCTGAGCATCTATTTAGACGAACTTTTTTTTAAATGATAGTGATAATTCCATGGTAGTCCCATTAAATTTTTTTTAGAATCCATGAGGTAGTTTTGGAGTTATCTTTAAATAAAAAACTATTGGTTTTAAAATAATATTGCTGGTAACGTTAGAAACGAAAAATCATTGAAAAACATTTTTTCATCAAAAAATAAGATCAACTTTGAAAGATAAATAACGAATAAAAGTGCTATAAAAAGAAAAAATAATTCTTTTCAGAATTTCTCCTGTAAAATTTACTGGAATTAAAATGAAATGAAAAAGCATTATAGGGAATACCTTGTTATGAAGAAGTATTCACACAAGGAGGTAATCAACAGTTTTATGTATTCTGCCACATCATGAATGTATGGGAAAGCCAAATCCTAGGCAAACCCTGTCAATTTTGTAGCTGGTTTTGTAAGTTTATATAGGAAAGTTGGCACATGCACTCAGACACAGGTTTGTACATATACATACAGTATTATATATCAGTAGTATGAAAATGTCTTTTATCGTATGTCAGGTTCAGGGCCACGCCCTAAAAAACGCCCATTTTCCATATATCACCGGTCAATTTTGAGGAAATTCCTATATTTGACCATATTAGGCCTACTCGGACCATATGTCAGGTCTGAACCTGACATACACTCTTAGAATACCATTGTCGTATTTTTCTATTGTCGACCACTACTTCTTTGTTATATTGCTATTGTTCTAGACCCGACATACACTCTAGGAAGGCCATTGTTTGAGTTGGCTATTGTTTTTTGTGTCCTTCGTCATTGTCTTTTTCGTCTATTGTATTATGCTCGAATATTGACCACGTTATATTGTATACGAGCACAAAATTGCTCTCTCTCTCTCTCTGGATATTTGAAATTTTTCTAAGTCCAGAATTATATATTCATCCCCCCTCTTCATCTCTCCATGTGATGTTTTATTTTGAAATTTTTACAAGTCCAGATATCTGTGACGTCAGAAATACTTTTGAAAATTTTACAAGTCCAGAAATATATATCCCCCTCTCCCCTTTCCATTGGATGTTGGTTACCTATATATTAGCGCTATCCTTCGGTATCCGATAATTATTATTTATTTATTAAAGTTTTTATTAAATTTTCTGCTGCTGCTGGGATTCGAACCAGCAACATCCAGGTAGCCAAAACCACGAGGTAGACAACTGAGCTATGAGAGAGATTATAGTGAGTAGTAAATGAGAAGTGGTTATAAAGTGAAAGTGGTTAATGTAGTATAATTGTATCTCTTTGTTTTTGATGAGTATGATGAAGTATAGTATGATCGCTGGAGTAAGTAATTAATTGTTATGGAGGATACATTGTCAGAAGTGCGGAAGAGGAAGGGAGATGAAGTTGTAGTATAAAAGACATGGAAAAAGAGTAATAAAATGTACGTATAAATAATGTGTTGTTGAAGTAAGTTTATTGTTATTTTTAGTTTAAATGAAAATGACCGAGTTGGTTACATATTTAGAATACCTTCAAAGGTCGTGTGAAAATGTTGCACATAAAATTTGCGAAAATGAGTATATTTTTTTAGCCCCAAATTCGTCTATGTTATTAATGAAGATGGAAACATTACAATCTGGACAATTAGCCTATATGGAATTGTTACACAAATTTGTTAAACTTGAATTATTTTTAAAATGGAATGAAGTAGCCGCCAGTAAACATGAAGAAATGGAAAAAACTAATGAAGAAGAAGAAGAAGAAGCATTGGAGGAAGGATACGATACTGTTGATAAATGTTAGCGAAGTGTAAGAGTAGGAAGAAAGTGATGTAAAAATGGTTGTAATATAACGGAATAAAAGAAATGGTTTCACAAAATATAGTTTATTATTATTGTTTATCAAGCCATCGAAGAGTAAGTGAAATTAAAAGATTCGTAATACTTCTTCACTTAGCGGTTTATATGTGAACAATTTTTCATAAACAAGTAACGCATATACAGTTGTGTTTTTTGGGATACTCTTATTCATTTTAGCCATAATTTTTAAATCGGAAACTCCAGCTTTTAGCGATGTGTCGCAATACTGTAGGTTTATAACGAAGAAAGGCCAAATAGATTTATAATCATCTTTCAAATAATGTGGATTTGGAAACCATGTGAGGTGTTGACTGCGATTATATGAAGCTTCAAATTGAGAAAATTCCTCGTAAAAGTAGGAATAATCATTAGCATCGAAGTCCACATTATACGAATCATACGGGTAATACTGGGCATTGAGATAGGCTTTAATATCACGCACGTGACAATGTTCATAGGTACCCATGGAATGTGTAATATCATTTTTTTGACTAGTTTGAAAGGCAACGACGACATATAAAAGTCTATCAGCATTATTAACCATTTTTAAACTCCAATTGAAATCTGTAGTTTCCAAAACTGAAGGATTTTCATATAGGTCCCATGCTCGGAAAGGTAACGATAAGGCCGTATCATTTTTTAAAGAGTTCAAGTACCAAACACATAAAAGAAAGGTAATCAATGCAAATTTGAGACGAAGAATCTTAAGTGGAGCACTCATCATTTGCTAATAAGTAACCTGATTAAAATACTAATGAAGCACTGGTTTGAATGTTTAAGACGTAAGCAATGAATATCAAGAAATATATATATATTATGGTCGGATAGTTTGAATGAGTAGTCAACATCGTATCTGGAAAACATATTTTACAAAGTATTTAGATTGTGTTCGTGTATTTGGTTGTTTTTGCTTTGTTTGTAAGTTTTCATATTTCATTTTTTAGTATTTATTTACCCTTTTTAAATTAAAAATGTGTATACCTGGACGATCTGGAGTGGAGAACGTTGAAATCCCAGAATTGGAACATCCAATAATTGAGGAGGAGGCAGTAGGTAATCTTTTGGTGGATATATTCGACTTAGATCCGCAATTATTTGCTAATGAAATAATTGCGGATGATATAAGCGACGATAGTGGTGGTAGCAGCTACAAAGATTATGATGTCTATGATGTCTATGATGTCTACAGTAGTCTAAGTAGTCTGGATTGGTTGGAGGAGGAAGATTATTATGCCGATTCATTTCGCTTATTATTTTACAATCCGGAGGATTCTGATTACGTGACGTTATGTAACTGTCCAATTGACGAGGTATGCAATTGTGAATAAAAAAAGGTTTACATTCATTTGTAATATTTTTATTTGGTGTAAATATGATATAAAAAACAATAACAATAATAACGTGTGTAAAAAGTGTATAAAAACATAACAGTAATAATAAGATGTATACAAAGTTTATAAAATTATATTTTTATGACCAAATGCTAAACTTTTTATTTTATCCGTAAAATATCGTTTAACGCATTGATCATTTATATTGAGTGCTATCTTATTTTGTTTTATTGTTCTAATTTTATAAGCAATAACATGAAACAAAGTTTGCTGTTTTATAACGTTCGTATTATTAAATAATGCGTCACAATATAAAGTGAATGTCAAATCACATGAAACGATGTTTTTCATCACATCTTTTGCTTTTTTTACTTCTTTAGTTTCACCAGCTATGAGGAATGAATAAATCTTTGGAGCTAATGAGATATATTTTAACATTGTTTTACCTAATAATTCATCTTTAAATACACCAGGTATTTTTTTATTTAGGTTATTTTTTAACGGATGTTCATCGGGATAATCAGATAAATCAAAATAATGTGAATATTGTTGAAGGTATGGAGTAATAGTGTGATCTTGAAACGAAAAAATAAATGAATCAGTATTCATATAACATAAATTATATGGAATATTTTCAAACATTATTTTCATTTTTTCATAATAAAATTCATACATTAGAACTTTACTAACCTCGAGAATTGTCGTTCCTAAATAAATAGGAGAATTTAATCGAATTTTGGTTTTATATCGGTGTATTCCAATGAGGTTTTCGCTAAAATAGACTGCTTCTTTAAAATTTGCGGCTGAGACTAATTTTTCATATTGTTGTACTGATGTACATAAATTGAAATTGATACGTTTTCTCGCATTTTCTATAGTTTTTCCAAAAATTGCATTATTCATTAATTTATATAAATTCTTTTCAAATGCTGAATTGCTTTCAATTCGTAATTTTGTATTACAGTCTATATATGATGCTAAAACTGGACCTTGTTTGAAGCTAATAATTTTATTAATTTTGTTAATTTTTAATCCGTGTTTTAAACCTAACTTTAGCATACGGTAATGCGTGTGATAGTTTTTCTTATTTTCGAGAGTACACAATAAACGTGTAACACTACCAGTATGCCTACATTCAGGGAACAATGGAAAATCATTGTGCGCATCGTGTAATTCGATAGGATAATCAATGTCAACATCGAAATAATAACCTATTTCCGCCGTATCTGATAAATTCATAATAAATTCGTTGGTAAACATGGAAAAATTTTCAATTTTTTTAAAATTATCAATGGGTAAGTATTGCAACATTGCCCATGAATATAATGCATTCGCATCAATATAAGCTAATGAACAAGGAGGTAGAGAGGGATTATACGTTTCTGGATATTCAGATGTATTAGCTTGCACGTAACGTGTTATGGTGTTTGTAATTCCACCACGTACAGCATTTTCAAAAAAACAATAAAAATTTGTTTCTTCCTGTGTGAATAAATGCAATTTAATTTTCATCATTTTTTTCATAACATCGTATGCAAATCCAGGTAATGTAAGATAACGGGTGGGATCTAATTTATATACTTGTAAACATTTCTTACAAAATGTTGTGAATACATCAGCCAATGCACCTGTATCTTCTTTACAATAAATTTGCATATAGTCATTAAACGTTTGAAATTGAAATACGTTCCATACCTCTTCAGCATGACGATGTTCATCGTCACTAATTTCAATACCTTTTAACGCATCAGTGAAAGCTTCTTTTGGTGGTAATCTAGTTTCTGACAATACACTAGGATCATTCAAATAATTGTAAGGAAATATACCTTTTCTTTTTACTAAGTTATTTTGTTCAGGAAGTGGAAAAATTTTATCAACATACTTGAATTGTTCGGGATCTAATAGGTCAACTAATTGTTGTAAAGATGCTGTTAAAAATTTATACGAATCTACGAATTTTAAAGAAAAATGTTCGTTCACTTCAACGGAAAAACTTTTATATGTTTCTTGCGTATGCGGGATTACGTCTATTTTACAATTAGCAAATGACGCCTGTAGTATTAAATGAAAATCATATTTACTACTATTATGAAAAAATATCGGTAAATACCGCTGACGTTCATATTTTAAATTACAACCACTATGTGCTACACCAAAAAGTTTTCCAGTTGTATGACAGTGATGAATACATTTCGCCTCATCATAATGCAATAGTTTTTTACAAATAACACACTCTCTGTGTTGCCAAAAATATTCTCTACGTTCTTCGTCACTCATAGGTGGTAATACCGCAAATTTGTTTAATTTTTTTTCTAGTATTTTTGCTAAATCCATCACATAATTTACAAAATGTTGCGATGCATCTTCTCCCAAATATACATGCGAGTCAAAGAGTCTTTCTTCTTCTGCAGTATGAACATAATCTTTATAATTAACGTTTGGTGGAACAGTTACTATAGTACTATAACAAATTGCCTCATGTTCTACTAAGACTTCAGCCATACTTTGTAATTGTTTCACATCACTGTCTACACTACGTTGATTAAATGTTTGCCGTGAGGGTATTATATATCGGAAAGTAGAAGGTTGTAATATACTCTCAAAATCAGCATACACAACAAAATGTAATGGTTCTTCGTATCCTCGTTCAATAAATTCAAAGGTTTCACCTTCTTTAGCTAATACATAACTTCATTTTTCTTACAATAATTTTTATGCTCACGTAAATCATCTTCGCAATCTACTCCACAAAAATAAGCTAAACAGCGTTTACAAAATAGAACTCTACCAGTATTCGTAGTATATTGTTTTCTTAGTAATGAATTTAAATCGGTAATTAGACAATAAGGACTGTTTTTATGATCACTAGTTGTTTTTACTATAACATCCTCTTCTTCAACTGTTTCAAATTCATTACACGATCTAACAGGCTGGGTTAAATATGATAGATCAAAATGAAATCGTTTTTCTATATCAATAGTTTTAATTGGATATAGTAGATCATTTGAGTCAATTCCAAAAATATTAATAGCAACCTCGGGATTATACTTTTCAAATTTTATCACATCTTCCAATGGAGTTGGGAAATTGATTTTTGAGAAATCGAACCGTATATTATATCGTTGAGAAATATAGTCTAAAAAGTGACCACGATCATAAGTGTCTGGTAAATGTCGACGATTTCTATCATTAAGCATAAAATAACTTAATATATTATACATAAAACATTTTTTGTTATGCTCATTTTTAACATTAAGAATGCAACGTGTATTGTTTAATTTTACCAGTAATGGAAAGTAGGAACCAACGCGATGTAAAGAATAGGTACACACACTTACATCATAAAAACTAACACCTACAAATGTCCATTCTGATTCGGATAATATTATAGTTTCAAAATGGTTTAAAAGTTCTTGTAACATTTTGTTTCGCACAATTTCCTCGATAGGAAATGCATTGATACAAAAAAAAGTATATTGTTTAGTGTGTAAGGATATTTCAAAAGGTTCAGCCATTTCACTGATTTTATTCCCATAAGTATCAAGCTTATGAACCCATCTTTGCGTTTGAATAATACATTTAATTTGAACTTTTACGGCTTTTTTATCTAAAACTTCTTTTTTTATAATATCGGTAACAACGGGTAAAAATGATTCTAAATTAGAAATTAGAGATTGCCTATTAATTCGTGGAGCGTCATCTTGTTTTTTCTCTACAACAATGTACGTTGAAAATTTTTGTTTCATTGCGCTTCTCCCCCTGAAAATATCATAATTATTTTCATGACGTATAAACCATTTATCATTCATCATTGCACGTGAATGCATTAATGTGTTTTCATGTACTCGTAATTAAGAGAGAGTAAAAAATTTTAACGAACAAATATCACAATTATAACTATGTTGTTGTTTCGACGTACCAACTAAATTACTGGAACTTGTGGCCGACATATCCACCTCATCCTTGTTAGCATCATCAATGGTTGTTGCTACGGTTGAATTAGTGTCCGCACCATGTAAAGTTACACTCGGTATAATACATTCTTCTTCTTTTTCTGGAGATATGATAGAACCACTAGCAAGAGGGATATCCACAGTATCATCATGCATCATCTCCAATTTCATATTATGAACTAAATTACGTTTATGCACATAACTTCGTAAATGGTTGGATAAACCACTAGAACAAGTAAACAATTTTTGACAAATTTTACAAAAAAACTTTGTTTCCATTTTAATGACTTAATTAAACGACGTCTCTACGATAGGAACACAAATACAGCCTCTATTGTATTATATAAAATAATTTCATTTTTCAGTAAACTCCTCCTTTTATACTCATCAATTGTGTATTCAACATATAGTTTTACTATGTTACCACTATATTTCCTGGTACTGTAAAAAACAAGAAAAAAAAAAAGAAAAAGAAAAAAGGAAAAGCAAAAAATGGTCAACCTTGCAAGTACTTTGGAAATTGCTGTTATATAACGGGGTGTATCCGTTTATACGTGTAATTATACTCAATAATGACCTCTAATATCTGGTTAAATCAAAGAAGAAAGTGCATTCGATTGCAATCTTTATAAAAAAGATTCATAGTTTTAAGTAGTAATCAACGAAAAAAAAAAACATGCGGCTACAACGTGAATGTCGTTTATGAAATGGAAATTTTTATTTTATATTAATAAAAAATAGGGTAATTAACATAACGATTATATATCCAGTATATACTTCTCAAATACAATTACTCATCCTTCAAATTGAAATATTACTAAAATTTCTTATTAAAATTTCATTTAAAAAGAGCTGTAATTAACACTATTGTATCAATTGTTATATTTGCAGTAGACGTTGAGCGTAAAATTAAAGTTACAACGTATTATCGAAAACGTTATTTTTACTATTACAATGGTTGTCAGTCATTGGCATTTTATTGTTAAGTCGGATGTTGATTTTTCTATTTTGGCTCAAAGTGTTAATGAGTTATTAGAAACGTATCAAAAGTATTCACCAAAAGTAAAATATATCGCGAAAGATTATAAAGAAATTAAATTAGAGTTTAGTGGTTTTGAATTCCGAGATTGTGTAGCTGCATTGCTGGCTACCACACAATATGCGGACTATCTCATTGTTAAAGGGGTATATATGGAGAAGTTGAATACTCCGCAAAAACATGCTGTATCTCCTCCTGCTCCATTATATGAACAAGATTCACAAATGTGGAGCGATGATGATCAACATACAGAAACATTACTGTTGATTGCAGAAGAAATAGATCCTAGTTTCAAATCTTCGCAAACATCATCGAATTATCCAGTGCAAAAATATATAATAACTTCCGATCCTCGTTTTACGATTGAGCAGTATGCGAAAATTGCATTCTTACCACAAACACATAATAATGAAAGTAAGTTTATATTAGTAAGTGAAAAAAATTGTTGTTATTACCCTGGGTTTGTGCTATATTTGCACAATCGTATAAAATTTACGCAAAACCGGGGTACGCGTTATTTTTTTCTTCCGTTGATAACCGCAAAATATTTATAAACGATTTTTTTATTTTAAATGCGATGACTTTCCCACTAAAACTGACTGTACATAATAATTCTTCAGAAACATATAATATTAAACGCGGTGAACCTATTGCTTGTATGTCCGTCAAAAAATTGTCAGTTATTCTCAGCTAAACATCGAGTAGATGAGAAAGATTTCGAAGCTCGTAATGTTAAACAGTTACGTTTAAATTGATAATTTGCGTTATTGATTAATATTGTACGTATTATTCATTAGTAAAAATTGTGTAATATTTTTAATAAAATCTCATATGATTTATATATTTTATTGTGTGCGAGTCGTTTTTTCAGTTGTGAAAACTTCATTCAACCCAGGAAACAGCAATGATAAATATAAATTTTTTATAAAACTAAAAAAAATAACGCGATAGAAAAAACTTGTTAAGTAACACTTTCAAAATGTGAAACAACTTGAAAGTAGTTTGCAATGCACAACTATAAAAAAGTTGTATACAAATTAGTAATATAAAAAAGAACAAGCAATTTCACACTATTTTACATTCAATTTAGAAGAAATGAACATCTAATAAAACCAATATATAAATAATTTATGAGGTCGACTAGGTAGCTATCATATCGTCATAAAAAAGTTGTTTTCCTCAAACAGCATACTATATTTCTTGGAACGCATCAAAAGCAAAATGTAAAATAGAATAAATTAAAAAAAAAACGTTCGAGTTATAAGCTCATCTCCTTTCACTTCCATTATAATCTCTCTCATAGCTCAGTCGTCTACGTCGCAGTTTTCATCACTTGGATGTTGCCAGTTCAAATCCCAGCAAAGGTAAAAAATTTATTAAATAGAAATTATCGATACCGAATAAAGATGGCACTACTATATAGGTAACCAACATCCAACGGAAAGGGGAGAGGGGATATATAATTCTGGACTTGTAAAAATTTCAAAATACCGAAGGACACGTGTGTTGTTGTTGTTGTTGTTTTGTTGTAGTAGAAAAATGTCTCTTTATCGTATGTCAGGTTCAGGGTCACGCACTGAACAATGGTCATTTCCATATATCACCGGTCATTTCACTCAAATGCCTACATTTGACAATAGTATTCTCGGACCGTATGTCAGGTCGCAGACCTGACATATGGTCCGAATTTATACTACTTATATCTAATTACGTTGTTTCCTATTTTGCATTGTGATAAGAAATGACATAACGTATTTGGTGCTTGACTGTGACATCACTGAAATCATTATTAGGTGATTAGTCACTGTCTGAACTTTGTATCTTACCTGTATGTATGTACAGGTAAGAACATACAAATGTACTTGTGTTTTATTTGTTTAACATCAAAAAGACAATGAGGTGTCCAAAACTAAGAAGGCAGAATCAAAGTCGTTGCACCATTTTTTGCCACACCTTATATATTTCATTTTTATTCTTTTAATTTCTACTATCACCAAGGTTTCACCAATAATTCACAGTTTAACCTACATCCATTTATCTTCGATGTACTTCTCTTTATTATATTGATATACAAGATTCTTCCTGATGACTAAGTTAAACTGCAAAATCCAACTCAGATAAAGTTTTCCTATTCTGTTCCTTTTACATTCGATCTATTCTTTCTTTTTGATTGTTGAAAGACAAATCAGTTCATTAATAATTGCGAAACAAGTAACATGCATCTTCCCAAAAAATGGGAGGTGATATATCTTTAGCTTTTTGTTGAAATTTAATAGTAGAATTTGTCATGTGAATACTTATCCTAATTTCAGTTCATTCATTGCTCTGAAATATTATTTTTGTTTGATATGTCCTGCCATCCATACCCATTTCTCCAAACCTGAGTTGGATTGTAGCTGCTTGTTGGATGTCATACCACATTGTTACCTTCCGAATCAATTTGCAATAAATGGAATTATCAACTTGCTGATGTTCTCATTTCTCTTATTGGCCTAAGTGACTATATTGTAATTGAATTTTGTAATGGGGAGTAGGAGTTCTGTTCAGTGCCACATTGTGACGTCCAAAAAAATCACAAAAACAACACACAACAAAAGAGCCAACAGAAAGGCAAGTAAAATATAGGAACTCCTACATGGCCAAGTGTAGGAATAGACAATTGAGGAAGAAAAAGGAAAATTCACCATTTCAGGCAGACATCCCATGACCAGAATAGCCAACCACCCCCCACCACATGCCTGATTATTTAGGCTATCATATTAAATTTCGATTCCCAAAAAGAGTTACAGAAAACAAAGTATTAAAAAACCATATATTTACTGAATCCCGTTCACAGCTCCGCAACGGCCTGGAGACGATGCAATTTCCGGTGGTGTGGTTCTGGAAGTGCCCCTCGTTGATCCAGCTGTTATAGCCCCGCTGACAAACACTGATGTAGGCGAAAGCAGCTAAAGTTGGAAAAATTCACAACTGACTGGAATCTCAGCTTTGCTCCCATTGCTCAGTCTGACTCCTAATGTAGAATCACGATGGAGGTGCGGTTTCTACGGCATTCTGTAACCTTTTTCAAATTTTGAAAAATCCAAAATTTGTATTTAACCTTGAAGGTCAAATTGTATTTTTCAAATTTTGATTAACACAAAAAGGGCTTACAAATTGGCTGCCCTTTTGGACGAAACAATGAGAAATGTGTCAAAAATCAAATATTTTATTTTTCCCAAAAATAGGCCTGAAACCTTGAGAACAAGGATAATTTTAAACACACGATTCGCAATTATAACTGTAACATTAGACAATGAGGGCCGGCCCCTTCGAATAAGTTTTCTAAATTTTTTGAGTGAAATTAGTTAGCTGAAAAAAACACTTTCGAGGCAAAAACCCCTACGCAGCGCGATCCGACTGCTAAAATTCAACTGAGGTGTAGGCTAACTACAAGGATCGTGCTAGGTATCGATAGAAATTTCCCCCAGAACTCACCACCAATTGCATCGTCTGGTACATCTCTCACGCCATCGAATTACAGCCAATCGCCTGTGAAAAGAAGATAAAATATTTTGGCCGCTACTTCAGTTTAAATTTTAACGCCGAAGTTTAGGCAAGCCGCTACAAGAATATTGTAGGCTATTGTATAAATGCACGTAATTCGCGGCTAGGCTAGATGGCAAATAATAGGGAATACGAACACAGGCTAAACGTACAAAAGAACAGGTTTAAATGTGTAGCCTAGCCCCTTACGAGAATGTGAAAATACGTGAAACGAAATATAATAATGAATAGAAAAAATTTGCATATAATAATTTCAGCAAAAAAAAATGATTCGGCGATCGTATTCCGCTCGTAAGAAAGAAAAATATTTCTAAAAAAATCAAGGGAAACATCAAAGGGGAGAACGAATATTATTTGAGGGAAAATTACAGGTCGGGCATCTCAACATGACAAATCTATTATAGAGTGTACTTTAGTTAATTGGGAATTTCATTCGTTAGGGAGTCTGAGGAACTGTATTGTAGCTACTTATACATATCCTCCTTACTGTATGATTTGTTCTTCATTTGTGTAGGGAGAATTTTACCTGTTTTTGTTTTTCATTTCCTTTAATTGTCTTATTTTGTTCTTTTTGCCCCTAGTATACCTAGGCCCAATGACAATATTGGTATTCTCGAATGTCACAACGAATAATATGTCACCCTTTTGGTGGCAACTGTCATTGAGGGGTGCAAGCCCCTATACCTCATACAAGTAGAGCCCCCTTACATTATAATACCTTTTTAAATTATTAATTTTTCTTGAAAAATAGAACTTTAAAAAATAAATAAATAAATAAAAAGTGCGCTAAAAAGGTAAAAATTATCCTTTTAAAACTTCTCCAGCAAGATGTAGGTCTATGGACTGGAATGATTGAAATCAGCGTTAATTAAAATGTCGTAAAATTTGACGGGATTGACGTATAAAGCCTAAATGATACGGAAACGAGTGCCGACTTCAATAATTCCAGTCCCTTTCTGGAGAAATTTTAAGAGCATTATTTTTATTTTTCTAACGTGCTTTTTTTTTTTTTTTTTGAAGTCGGTTATATTTTCTGAATAAAATTATTGAATCAATTTTTCAATCTATATTGGTACCATAGTTTGTCAGATTTTAATGTTGCACCCATTACTTCTCTCAGATGGGGTTTGAATTTAGTTGATAATTAGATGGATGGCATTGCGAAAGAGCATCTATAAATGCAAAACCAAACGCTTCCGAACTGTCGGATGTGAAGAATTCGACCTCGACTCGACCTGTGAAGAATTTCGACGAGTGCTGTCGGTCATAAAATTTTTCCGCGATCTTTGGTTCCTTAACGAGGTGCTTCCGTTAATACTTTATAATTGAGATATGCAATTAAAAAAAAAAAAAAAAAAAGCACAAAAAAGCAGCACATTTGGCCGGAACACGAACGAATTTCTGGAGGAAAAAAATGACAAAAACTGGTATCTAAATAAACAAATTTCAAGTTATCGACCATCAAACGATTAGACCTACCTATGGGTCCAAGTATTTTCATCGATTTAAATACATTATAGGTAGGTACCTAGGTATCCGAGTATTCGTTAATAGGCAGGTTGAATTTTTCCGCTTTTATTTAGCATATTTTTGGTTAACATCGCCAAAAAACGGTGAGGAATTAAAGTGGCTTTTCCAGCGTATGTTATCGTGATGTGATTTTCAATTTATCTTCGGATAAGGATTTGCGAGAAGGTTTCAACGTATTGCCTTCATTTTAATTTGAAAAAAATCCGAACTCACGAACTCATTAAGAGATAATTATGCGCTTGCACAGCGAAACTTAAGCTTGTAAACACGCGCTAATTGGAAAATTCCAGTCACAGACGGCGATACATTGCAGTTATGAATATTATATTGCCGCGTATTCGAACGACCGAATTTGAATAATCGTGATTTAGTCTTTAATAACTTCTGCAACGCCCTTGCTGCGAACAGTAAATCGCATCCATATGGCGTTCCCAGGTTCGTACCCATACAGTGTAATATATGTTTCATTTGATGAGGAAAGGGGGCAGAGGGTGTTATAGGGAGAAAGGTATTGGTGGGACAGTGTGAAAATTAATTACATACCTATCTCTGGGTGGTACACATCATGTTCGACATTGAAGGGATTTTTTCCCAGTTTGCTGGCAAACGGGGTATTAAAATTGACCTCACAAAAAAGTTAGGGGTGGGTATGATAAAAATTGTCCGTTTCATGCGAAAAGGAAACGATTGTAACCATTTTGCCATTTTGACCTAACTTTTTTTTTTTTATATCTATTTCTATACTAATATATAAAAGTGTTCCATATGTATGTGTATAATGGATAATCTTTAAAACTAGTGAACCAGTTTTTTTTATTCTTCTATCATCACTGAGCTCATCGTCTTACCCGTAAAATAGGCTATTTATTAATATGATCCGTTTATAATTACCTGAGCAGTACCGAGTACTGTAAAATATGTATATTTTTAATTATTTTCATTTTATAATTTCTATTTTTGTCAGTTGAAGAATTCAGGAAGGATGGAACGAAAGATAAATGGAAAAAATATTGCTATCTCTGTCTCACCATTCACTATACCTACTTTATCTTTTTCTCTCTCTTTCTTTCTTTGTAATACTGCAGTTTAAATTTGGTATTTCTTTTCAAATTAGAGAAACTACGGGTAGAATTTGACAGCCTATAATTGGTAGTTTTTTGATAGACAAGCATCCTCGCAGAAGGAAGTTTTTCCAGCAAGTTTACATGTTATGGGCCATGTTTGAAGTTCATCTATTGTTTTGTTGAACACGTGAAATTATAACTGTAATTTTTAAATTTGTTTGTGGTACAGTTGATAAAGATGTGTGCTAGCATGATGTGGGTTCAAATCTTATGTATTCTTATGAATTTTTTTATTTTATTTATTTTGTTTTTTTATATCGCTTTTCAGTGCTTATTTAACAAGTATATTTTTTTTTTTTAAGAAAGGAGCGCGCTTTATGTGCACCAGCTTCACCACATGGATGAAAAGTGATAGGAAAAAACAGAAATAAATAAAATAAAAAAATTTGAAAGAGTAGCTTGGATTTGAGCCCGCAACCTGCAGCATATTAGGTTGCATCTTTACCAACTGCATCACAAACCAATTTGGCAATGAATGTTACAATATCACGTATTCAACTAAACAACAGACAAACTTCAAACATGACGTCATAACATGTAAACCTGCTGGAAAAACTTCCTGCTCGATTTGATAGAGGGATTTTTTATCATTCAGGATTTAACATGAAAATTTCTGTAAATGAGTGATCATTGAGGTAAGAGTAAGACACACATTTCTTATTGGCTGAAGTTGAAGAGGATAATAGGTACTTTAATTTGGTTTCCATGAAAATGACGTTGAAATAAATCTGGAAAAAAAAAGTATTCTAATCATTGTACTGTAGATACATTAATTTTGACTTCGAATTTGCATCAGATCACAATATAGGTTATAATTTTATACTTATTTATAAAAAAATAAAAATTAAAAAAATAGTAGAAATTATAGACATAAAATGGCCCCCTACTCCTACTCCCATGATTGAGCCAAGCGAAGGAGGCACCAAAGGCGGCTAGTGTATGTATATGCATGTATTGTTTACAATTTTGGGTTCACCATTTTGCGAAAACTACCGGATGGATAGAGTTAAAATTTTCCCAAAAGATAGTTCTCATATAGGAACAGATCTGAAAGAAATTTGATACGGTACCTATCAGTTTTGATATGAGTACAGTCTATAAAACATTTGCACTGTGAGGGAAGTGAAAGTGTGAGAAATATCAGTAGACTATTAGACAGTAAAAAAATTTAAATTGCGATTTGGCCCCCTTTCAGAAAATCTTGGATTCGCCACTGAGCAGAAGAATAGGTCGACTTCTATTTTGTATCATTTGAATATTCGGAATAGGTATTAAGCCATTCGCCCCATAAACTCGAAGTGTAGGTAGGTAGGTAGGTACTAAATCATTCTTATTGAATATTATGAAATTAAAATTTTTCAACCTTTTACGACTCGATATCTCCTTCAATATATTAAAAAGAAATTATTCTTCCAAAATCGATTTATTTAAAATGTCTGTTTGAGTAATTTTTTAAACCGCGTTGAAGATACTGTCCAGCCCCACTTGCTAAACACTTTGTCAAGTACGCGTATTTCCACATTTCAAAATTTCGACAACTAATGTTTTTCAAATTGAATTGATCAAACGATGTCACCGAAGGCCTATCCATTGTTTGAGAATTGCAGACTCGTCGTATTCGGTTTCATAAAAATAATCTAGTACCTACCCAGCTTTCTTCTATTAAATCAGAAAGGCTATCTTATTACAGAAAATGTAAAAACGGAGCTAAAATAAAAGAAATAATTACCTAGTTGTTTTTTTTTGTTGCTTGCGACGCGTTAAGCTGGCTTCACAAATTTATTTTTTATATTCGTGGCATTTATCGCATGTGTGGATTAGTGAGGAACTGAGAACACAAAAAATCATGTTCGACGTTTGTCAGCAAATCCTCTCCCTAAAAAAAATTGTGATAATAAGTATTTCTGCAATTGGGAAACATATAAGTGCAAACTAACCCTTATCTTTCAATCTCACCTCGTGATACTGGCTCTCCATTACACGTGTTAGAGATTTGAATCAGCCCAGGGGAGGAATTTCTATGAAAAAGTAAAAAAGATTGAAGAAAATGACTGGAAGGGGCTGTGTGCAGTAAATAAGATCAGTGTATGAAATGACGCAGGTGCCCAAGATGATGTATAAAGTAAAGACTTCATACAGTGGTTATAATTGGTTCTAAAATCACCTGCTTTATACATTGTCAAGGTATGTATAAAAATGTTGTTTATCACTAAATGTTGCAAAAATAGATAAAATAAAATAAAATCTAAATTAATGCGATGCAGAAAAGACACTTGTAAACCTTTGCATTGTAAGTAAGAAAAATAGCAGTCAACTTACTTTTCTCAAGCAATTTTTTATTTTTATTTTACATTTTTTTGAAAGCTACCAACTGCACCAATAGGCAGCGAACTTCTATCAAACTTGCATTCGCACAATGACAATTTATCATGAAAATTTAAGCCTAATCTGTTTTGTAGTTTCATCAAAATCCAGGAAATACTAATTTTCCAGGAATTTTTTTGTTCCTGTTTTCCCGGAAACTACTGAAACAATAGGCACCAAACTCCTATCAGATATGATCCTTTATAATAATAACTGTTTTTTTAAATTTCAGCCCTATCCCTTTTGTAATTTTCTCAAAACCGTGATCATAGATTATTTTCCAGTTATTTCGGAAATTACTTAACAAATAGGTACCAAACTTCTAGCAGACTTACACATATGTAAGGAGAATCTATCGTGAAAATTTCAATCCGATCCATTTCTTAATTTCCTCAAAATCCTGGAAAAACCACTTTTTCATAAATTTTTTCTTTTCCAGTTATCATGGAAACTGCCTAACAAATACGTGATAAACTTCTATCAGACTTGCACTAACATAAGGAAAATCTATCGAGTGAAATGCTACACTATCCCTATTATAGTTTCTTCAAAATTCTGGAAAAGCCACTGTGGAATACCTTGTCATGAGAGATATTCACACAAGAAGGTCTTCTACAGAGTTTGCGTGTTCTGCCACTTCATACTGTAAAGTATGGGAGAGCCAAATCCTCGGCAAACATTGGCAATTTTGTAGCCTGTTTCGTGAGTTTGTATAGAGGATTTGGCACACGCACACAAATACACATACATATGTATATGTACATAATTATGTCATACGTTACGTCGTTTCTTGCCTCCGTTGAGGTAATAAGAAATGACGTAGCACGTTTGGTACTGGCCATGACATCACCAAGATCGTTATCAGGTAAGATCATGGCCTGTGCAATGTATCTTACCTGTACATACGTACAGGTACAAACATACAAACGCACAAATGTGTTTATGTTTTAACATCATAGAGACAATTATTGCCAGCCTTTGGGCGGCGACTGTTGTCAAGAGGTGCAAGCCCCTATTACCTCATACAAGTGGTGTCCCCACAGCCACTTTTCAAGGAATTTTTTAAGCTTCAGTTTTCTTGGAAATTCCTGGATCAATAAGCATCAAACTTCTTTCAAATCTATTCCTATATGATGACTACCTTTTGTAAAAACTCCAGCCTTATCCTTTTTGTAGTTTTCTCAAAACCTTGATCCCAAAATTTAGACAATACATACATATGTATGCACATAACAAAAATTAGGTCAAAATGGAAAAATGGTGTTATGGGTGTGTGCGTAGACAAATACAGCACACCACACATTAACAGAAGGTGGACTGTGTATGTGTATGAGCCTAGCTCAGTATCAAATTTGGCAATACAGACAAAATGTAAGGCCGTGAGCACAAAAAGGTAGTTTGTGGGCTATTAGTCCACTGGCCCCCTAGGTGATTGACGAGTGTATAATACACTCCTTCGTCTTTGATCACCCATCGCCGCAGGTGTCATTAGTTTTCTTTTGTTGTGTAATGGAAATTCCCATCCCCCAACCCTAACCCTTCCACTAGGTCAATTTTAATATTCCATTTGCAAACAAACTTTGTAAAAAGGCTCGACCTCTAAAAATTGTTTTTATTATCCTTTTTGATGATTGTTTGTTGGAGCGGGGGTTAGATTAGACCGTTGGGAATATATGGACCTTCCCTTACAACGGATCTATCTCCTTCCTTGCAGATTTCTCCCTAATTTATTCGTTATCTGGTTTAATGTAGCATGTGTTTTACTTTTTTTTTTCCTTTTGAGGTGAAACAGACGAAGGCAATCAACCTACAATTTTTACATGCGCAGTGAGGAACAAATCATCCAGCATCGTATCATAGAAAAAAAGTCTTCTGATTTACCTGGTTCTCCATAAACAGTTCCTCGTTTGTATCCGATATGGGTCACACTTGTTAGTGCACTACACAGGAGCTGTCGTTGCGATGTTAAATTTGTCGGTATCGATGTTCCACATCGCAACGTTTCAATGGTGATGAGGAAACTGTTTGCCTTTTTCACCGAAGCCAGCTCGAAACGTATTCATTTTTCACTCGCATTATTTTCGTGCGGTTACCAGACAAAACCAGAAGAATAGAAAACTAATAAATTATAGACACTAAAATTAGTGTAATTTAATGTAATTCATACAATTTTTGTAAATCGCGTTGGTACGCATCCAAAGCCAAAAGTGTTCCTATTCTCAAACACTTATTAAAGGCTAGAATGAATTGCGAAAATGTCATTTATGATGAAATTCGATTGACCTGAGAGAGGTTTCACGAAATCGCGACTTCTGGTGGCGGATCCAGAGCGTCGTTTTGGGCGAGGGAAATGAAACAAATTTTGTGGAGTTGACTTTTTTTTTCTTGCTCTTCAAGAAATTTTTGTTAGGTAGTTTTTATACGAATTTTGTGGTCTGAGTTCCATTTTTTTCCCTTAAGATTTTGTTGTTTTTTTGTAATTTTTTTTTGTGGAGGGGAGTTTCCACATTTCCTCTCTAGATCCGCTCTTGGCGACTTCTGGTAATTTTAATTAACCGAATTTTATCAAATAAATAATCAAGAAGTGGTGAAATATTTTGTTGAAGTACTGGCATCATTGTGTAAACAGCTCCTTCTCAAGCTGACTTTGCATTACTTGTGCACATGTAAACAGTGCTGTAAAGAAACGAAAAAAATGGAGGTGTTGATTTTTTTTTGATCAATCGATAATCGATAAATTTGAACCTTGAAAAATCGATTTTTTAAAATTTTTAGAATTTCTATCACTTTTGATCATTCAGAAAATTTCTGCAAAATCGATTTTGGATTTTTTAAGAAATTAATGGAGGTAATTTTGCAGTTTTAAAATTTAATTTTTATTCATTAAAGTTAAAAGGAGAGAAAGAGAAATAGAAAAAGAGAATATTGATCGTTTTCAATTTTCAGATTTTGTTTTTTAGTTGTTTTCAACGTTTCTTACATGAACAAAATATAAGATTGATAAATTAATTTTTGATTTTTCAACACTCGATTATCAATCAGATCGATTATTTCCTTTTCGATTAAATCGATTAAAATTAATCGAAAAATTTTCAAAAATCAACAGCACTATGAAAAAAAAATTCGATCAAGAAAAAACTCTATTTCTACTCTTGTGAAGAAACAAAATTTTTGTCAATGGAGAAATAAACAAAAGAATGTTCAGAAAAAATAAATTTCTACACTATTGAAAAAACAAAATTTTTTTTTCGATTGTTCCAAATCCATTTGGAAATCTCAAACTTTAGGTGAGTTCTGTTAGCTACAAAAATTAACGCTTTCAACACTTAGTGTTACCCTCAGTGTCAAGTGGCATTTTTTTGTTCCATAACAACACCGAAGGTTATCAATTTGGCATTATTTTTGTACTACAAGGGTAACACAGGACAGCAAATCTTACACTTGCTTGTCAAGTAGGTGTAGGAAATCAAGGCAAAGGCAGAGTGTTTTGTTTATAGGCTGACACAGGTAACAGATTGCTGTTATCAGTGATGAGATAGTTTGGTGTTAACGATGCTACATTTTGACGTTCTTTTTGGATCAGCATTTTCTTAACACTGTCGTGTTGTTTGAGGTAACCTGATATTAATCTGGCATGACCCGATGTTTGGTGTTACACCAACCCTGACACAAAAACTTACAAATAGAACAAACCTTTTGCTAACCAAAATCAATTCAGTGATAACCTCATTTTGGTGCCTGAATTGAGAAAATAATTTATCTCAATATTTTATATTTTTGGCTCCTCTCTTAATGTGTGTCCCTGCTACTAAGTCTTCTTTTTTTTTACATAACTGAATATTTCTCTACTGACTTTTATCTTTTTAGAGACTTCCTAGTTTGTTAATTTGGCTATCCATGGTATTTGAACTAGTCGTCACAATATTTACCGCATCTTTCCAGCCTATGTTTGATAATTGAGGTATCCATAGAATTCTCAAACGAGATAATTTGTTATATTCTTCTGTTGATGAATAGAAGGTTTTATCTAACGTTCTTTCCCCATATCTAATTTCATTTTTGCTCGTAGCTTGTTCTATTGTCCAGCTACTATCAGAAATAAAATTAGATAAAATGATTTCTCCTTCTCTCATGAATTTGCTGATTAGCTCTAGCCTTCTGAGATTAGAAGAAATCACTCCATTTGGAACTCTTGCTTGTACAAGTTCGATGAATTTTGTAATGTCTTAACACAATATTTCATTTTATTTTGAACTTAGAAAATTTTCTGATTTATGTATAAACTTGTTAACAACTTTACCTTGTGTTTTCGTAAAATGTTTCTTTTTTATTCTTGAAATAATCTCTTTTATTTTACGGCAAATATGATTATATATTGAAGACTTGGTGTGTATTTTTTCTTCAATATAACTGGTATTTTGTTTTCTTTTGATAATGTCTGGCTAATGAGGTCAAGTGATGTGGAGAAATGGTTTAAACACAATGGGTGAATTTTCTAGGGGGAAATTAGGGAAAAAGGGGAAAAATTTAAAATGATTTTTGATAAATTTTTCGATCTTTCAGTAAACCTTTTTTAAAATGTAATTACACGAGTTCGGTGAGAACAAACCCTGGGTCTTTCCCTTCCAGTTTTTTCCCCCACAGTGAATTTTGGAATTTCTCACTGTGGGTTACTATTAATTTGGTACTCAAAATTTCCGCTTGTTTTCTATTTTAATCATTTTATTTCGACAACACTTCAACTTCACCATCATTCTATCATTGGCAAAACATCTATGTTCTCATGTTTTCATCTTCAGATATCATGTGTATGGTATCTCTTTATGTACTTTGTGAATTAATTCAGGTAAGTGATTGATTAAAAACTTGTAGGAGTTAATAAAAACCATGTTTTATGTAACAGGTGAAAACCGATTTGGCATACCACATAATTAATCAGTTTTGTCTATAATGTCAATGGTCCATGCCTTCACTCCGTATGGCAAGGGTGGTCAGATGTACCATTTTTCTTTTTATTTCTGGTCAATCAAAGTTTCTCTGTGCGGTAATATAATTTGTATCTCTCTCCCATCTCTCACATAGCCACATATCTGGCCTTTATTTCATCATCTCACTCTAGTTTTAATTACTTCCAAGTGTCTGCAGGAACATCCTCCTGATACCTTGAGGATCTGTTACACTTTCTCCGCTTTTATAGCTACGAGTTTTGTTTTAGTAATATTTATTTTGACTCTAAATTTGTTTGTTCGCTCTCATTGCTGTAATTATTTCAACTGCACAGCCTTACCATGGTTCGCAACCAGTGAAAATGAATTTTTCTTCGCAGAAGAAGCAAACTTATCCTAAATTTTTTTCATTTGTGTGAATTTCATCGTTTTCAATTTCATAATCGTTGGTAAAATTCAACGCGCGAATTGGTTATTAGCAACAGCTGTTCACGGAAAAATTTCCAGATTTTGTAATCATTCGAATACATACGAGTATCCAGCCATTTCCTGTTTCATATTCGTTACCACATTTTTCTTCTTTTCTCTCTCTTTCTCTCTTCTTCTGTCTTTCTTCTCTTTCAATCATACGCGTCTTATTTTACATTTTACAAATTTCTAAATAATATTCTAAATTCACGTCGACCTATTGCAATACCACTGGCTATATTATAAAGAAACAAAATGTAAACACGACGAGTGTTTCGATGTCTCGCAAATTTACATCAAGTATTTTCTTCATCTACAATAAAAAAAAAAAAGAAATTAATTTTTTGTAAGCGTAAAAACAACTTAAAATGTAAAGGTGTCGGTCGTCACCCTCTTTTTTTTAAGACTATAGTCGTAAAAAAATGCAAAAAAAAATATATATATATATATCGCTGCCTAAATGTGTAAATATATATACTGTATACTGTGCGAAGATGATATTCTCGTCCCACGTTCATACACGTATACTTACATTACAGGCTAAATGGCCAGAACTTATTTTACTGGATATTACATCAAAGCACGTAAGACGAAGAGATTTTTGGCATATAAAGTTCTCGACTTTATCGTGAATATATAGGATATTCGATGGTATTTTCAAAAATGCCACTTAACACTTTACCTATTAAAGAGAGAAATTTGCTGCATAAACTGATACGCTAATGTTTAAATCGAAAGCGAGAATACGTACTCTTTCCAACTGGTAAAACGGATAACTTGACTGGTTGACTTTTCATTTGGAGCTGTCAATTCCGATTTCTGACAGAATATAACTACTTAGGTAAATAAATTATAAGCGAGAGGATCACTAAGCTCAGCAAAATAAGGGTTTGAAACGGAATTTACAGTTACAAAAGGTTTTACGATCGAGATATGTTCGAAGTGGGCTGTTTATTAAGTGATAACAATTATCGATTCCCTATAACTGGCCTTCGACCTGGAGAGGGGGCCTAAAATGTGTGACTATTTCTAGTATTTTTTAATTTTCCTCAACAGCTAAAAGATCTATATAACTTTAGAATTTAAATAATTTTCATGAAATTTGGGCCATTCGTCTTAACTATCTATCATAACTACGAAAGGTATTTTCTTCGAAATCATAGGTAAGTAATAATCTGCATTATCTTTTTACGAGGAAGTTAAAAATGAATGTAAAAGTAACATGGACCAAAAAATTTAGTATACACCTTCTAATATTTTCCACCATTAATTATTTTCCTGTTGATTCATTTCCATTATTTGGAACAACATATATATGCAGGCTACAAGCCTGAAATACGATTTATTCCTAAACTAAATGCTGGTGGAAAATGTCAGTTTTGGCTGTCTTTCCTTCTACATTAATTTTCAGGCTTTCAGCTTTCTGTTTCCAGTTGAGGCGTCTGAAATCAAATGGCTCATAATGTCCGACCTTCATGTATGTTGGTATTTAAATGCTAATGACGTCATAATGCCCTACAGATAAGACATCATGCAGCTGAGACACTGATATCAAATTGTTTTGAAATTCTCTACAATTCGAGATTTTTTCATTTTTGACTTTGAGTTTTCCTATGGCTTAATTCTTTTTGCCTGAAGTTAAGTTTCTTGAACACAGTGGAATGTAGCTTATCTTGTGTTCATATTTAGTCAGAAAATTAATCTGTATTGAACAAGTCAGTAATAAGCGTAAAGTGTCAACAGAAAAACCTAATGAAGTTTCAATCCATATGAGGGTCAAAACCTACAAAAACAAACAACAGAATTATTTTGTCAAAGACATATAGTTACTAAAGAAGTATAGTGTTGACAAAGTAGGAAATAAAGTGTAAGCAAAAATAAAATAAAAACTATTGTAGACAACAAGTTAGGGAAACCATCAGAAAATTTTTTTGTCTTTGCCTATCTGTTTGTCTTCATAAGAGATGGTGATTTTGTTGTGTGAAAGACTCCTATTAGAAACTTTAGGCATCGGAGTTTTCGAGTGAAAAATGTGGGTAAATTAGGTGAAAAATACGATCTAACACAGATGAAGATGGATCAGAACCAAGACATCACTGTGTGCAAGAGAAGGTTCAACAAACCCTTTATGGACAAAGCAATGCAGTCATCTGAACAAAGCTTGTAAAAAAGTTTGTTGGCAATGCATCAAATTTCCCTCTTAATTAGGACAAGAACTCCATTCGATCATATTGTCAACTGTTTTCATCACCCGTGGGTGTTCTAAAAAAAGGTTGCCTCGAAGTATGATATAAATGACTGCATAGGAAAACTTTATTTGTCATTACTAATCTTTCATGATATAAAGAATAATCCCTAGCTGTCTTTGTCTCCAACCTAATTGAGTCTAAATTCAACTACCATCCTAGTGTCTTCATAGGTAGATGTAGGTTTGGAATTTCTACATCCTTAGATGGTACAATTCATTAAATTGCCTACATGAGGATTTTAACGTATGATTCTAGACTTGGACTTGCTGCTATCCGCCTACACGAGTAGGACTACTTGTAAAGTGAACCTAGTACTGGGTATCGTTTAAACAAGAGTGTTTGAAAAGTAGAATTGGTTTTACAAAGTAGTCTTCCTTGTCAGCAAGGTTTCCCCACTCATTGTCTTCATTTAGTCATCAAAGTACAAGCAGATAAAAAGTAAGTGTAAGAGTTGACATACAATAAGCGAAGCAAAAAGTGATAAAGCAAAAGATGTTGGCAGCATGCGTGTTATCGGTGTGATTTTTACCATGTATCCAACCCTATGTTGCGCCATATTCTGTCTTGAATTATCTGTCCACCAAATGAAATTTTGTCAACTGTACAAGGTGTCAAATTATATACATGATGACTCTGTAATATAAACTTGACAAACCATTAGTAGAATTGTTTGAAAGAAAATTTCATTTGGTTATTGTCTTCATAAATTTTCATCTTCATATTACATTTGCTTCGGACAGACATTATATTATTTTGACTTAGATTTCTTAGTCTGCATGATGTCACATTATGTCGTCATTACGAGTTTAAAAATATACTTATTTTTTCATCAAAAAATCTCAGACTTCTCACAATATATGAAAATAAAGCAGATTATTACCTAAATGAGTTAAAAAAAAAACTTTTCTCATCTCATACACTAAAAAAAGATTATTATTAAATCAATTTTAATTAGCGAAATACGAGATTTCCAAATCAGTTTGGAATATTAAAAATGATTTTCATTTCTTCACAAAATGCAGAAACAGTGTTTTTTTTTTTACTATTTGTTGTTTATTTCTTCACAGAACAATTTACACGTACGCAATTTGCAAAATATCGGTGACGCTTACACAAACAACCAAGTTCATTTCTAGATATTTAATTAATCTAAAATTTTATTTGTGAATAGAGTTTACCTGTTTAATCGAATAAATAATAACCTCTTTTTGGTGGATTTGTTGAGAAAACTACCATACTCAACTAGTTAGCCTCTTGTGATGATGAATTTGATGTACTTACAGCATTAGCCTGTGGTTTGTGTTGCAATTATGCAACTCATTGACAATCACTCATTTTGCTAACTAGTTAAGTAAAATACTATTTCTTTACCAATCTGTATCTCAGCTCTTATGGTGGTTATAGAAAAAATGTAAGGAAATTTTATTTTTTAACTGAAGTACTTTTATTGTTGGTCTCTCGGCTATCGAGGAAAAAATAAATAAGTTTACATATGTTTTTAAAAGATAAGCTTTTATTAATTTTTTTTGGCTTTAGCTTCAATTGAGATAAATATTTTTTTGTTATGGAAAGTTTGCTGCAGTATTGGTATATTTTAAAATTGCAGTAGTGAGTGGAATAAAAGCTTATAAAAAACTAGAAATATTCACACGTTGCAGCTTCCCCTGGTGGAAGCATGCAGAGTTTAGAAGTGGAGAATTTTCATCATTCAATGAGGAGCCCGTCTTGGACTTCTGCAGCTTCAAAACCTTTGGAACTACATATTAATTCTATTTCATCTTCATTTTTAATTTTAATCTTAATTCACAGGGTTTTAGAATCTTCTTACATACTCATCCCTAGTCCCCTCAATGTGTTTTTGTGTCATTGTATGTAAATGTATGTGGTTGTGTGCGTGAATACAATGTTTCTATTTTGAAGCAAACCACTTGTATTCATTCAATGATTCCACAGCCTCTATTCAAGCTAGAGAGCTGGTCAAATAATTTCCATATAATTTTCTAATCATCTGTACTATTTGGAAATGAACAAAAAAAAAATGCAAATGATGGAAAATTTATCAATGATTCCTTAGCCGTTATTTAAGTTAAAATATTGTAGTTGGTAATGCTGGAAAGAGGAGAAAATTTTTTGGAATTTACTTTTCATATTTTTATTTTTTATAATAGATGATCAAAAAAGCAATGTTTGTACCAATATTTTGCAAGCCAAAAGTAGCACTTTTCATTGATGAAGTTTAAACTTTGATGTAAAGAGTAAACCTGCCTTCATGTAAAAATCTTTACATGAAGATTGAAAGATAACAAGGTTAACTTTTTTCTGAAGCAACCTTAATTTAAAAGACTACAGTCAAAATGAGGAAGTCCAACTGGTAATATTTTAATTTTTATTTCAATTCTAATATCAATATATTATACAAGTCACCTAACCTCTGACCCTATCAAAATTATTAAAGGAAATAATATTTAAAAAAAAAGAAGAAAAATGAATGAAAAACACACGTACCCTGAGTGGGATATGAGCCTGAAACATCTTGAATGGTAGTCTCATTCACTACACATAGTGCCATAGTTACTAATTCTGAAATCTAACTGTTTGCCGTATTCTCACATATCAAATGTTCTTCACCCATCATTAGTAGTAATTATTATGAGGCGTTTAATTAATTTTTCGTTGTTTTCTGATCATGCTCATTTCACACACTTTCCCTTAGATGTGAACACTTACTTTTGAACTTTGGTGTATAGGCTCATGTACTATTTCAATCATTCTTAGCCAAGGACATAGTGCTTGCCTTTTTCATGGGGTTGGGAGAAAAACAAAAATTTCCAGCTGTTTAAAAAAAAATTCATCAATTAGAATGATTGTGGGTATTGGCTAATACCCACCAGAAGGTAGCCAAGACCTATATTAATGGCGTCGGCTGTGTTGCGTGTTCTCTCTCAATTTACTAACATAAGAGGGTGCCAATCCTTCTAGTGGAGAGAATTGTGAACTGTAGGCAATTAATCATATGGCGTGTGCGGGTATATACAGGTGTACCCGCACACCGTGTCCGTGAGTGGCGAAGAACGAATGTCTCGCCACTTCACACCATCTACCAAATTCCGCGTCATTAGCCACGGCTTCGTTATATACATCGGCTAAATGGAGAACAAATCTACATTTGATGTAATGTGTAGTTTGTCCGTTTATCCTATGTAATGGCGCTAGGTTAGCGGCTAAACAGAGTACAAATATACGTAGCTCTGTTTAGCCGCGCCTACATATTATTTTAATGTCTGTGGACAATTAGTAGCCACCGGTAATGGACCGGGGCGAACGTCTGTCAACGGAGGCCAAGCCCCAAATCCCTATGGGGTGAATCCCCACAATGATTTTCTAACTAGTATACATAGTAACTCTGTTTGATAGGACTACACCAACTTACAACAACCTACACCAGGAGGGTGATTCCATAAATGTAGGAATGTTACGTGACTTTGTGCCAAGTTTTACTTGAATATTTGTGTTGTTGTAAGTCAGTGTAATCCTATCAAACAGAGCTAGTTAAACATTTTTTCAACTCCAAAGTTGCCAACTGCTGAAAAATTTTGAAATTCTCTACAAAAAAAAAATGGTCTGTCATTAAATACTACTATTTTTGAGCTATAAATGCAACTAATTAATTTTTCCCATTGTAAAAATATTTTGGGGGAGCGTTGGCCCATCCACCTTTAGCTACGTCTCTGTACTTGGCAAATCAAAAATAAATGACCAAAGAAACACGATATTTGACCTTTTAATACATTTTAAAATTTTCATGTAAAATGTTTTTTTTTGTTTTGTAAGCTTTTACTTTACTAACTATTGCGATTTAAAAATATACCAATACTACAGCCAGTCGTCCACAACAAAATAATGTTTATTTCGCATGAAGCTAAAGTCAAAAAAAATAAAAGCCTATCTTTTAATAATTCGTTTTTAACCTATTTTCTTGGACTAATCATTCGTGGATTGGTGTCGAAATTTTTTATTACTGTAGTGTGAGTCATCTATGTTTGAATTTTTCATTGTCAGAGGGTTGTGAAAAGTTTATCAAAGCTTTAAATTTTTCATTTAGAAATTCGTTTCAAGAAATTTACATATTTTATGAAAACACTTTTATTCAAATCGATTCGAAATAAAATTTTTTGTCGGTCGTGGTGTCGCGTCGTAGGCTTTTAAAATGTGCATAGGTGTAAACTAATACTCAATTTTGTCCAAATATTCTGATCTACGACAAATTTAGTTTTAAAATTTCTTTTCAGTCTTAACGAATTTTTCTTCCGGGAATTTTTCTCGTTTAATTGATCTAAAAAAAATTCGACGGCTACATTTTTATTTAATTTTTTTATTTATTGGCATTTTTGTAACATTTTTGGTTTCGTTTGCAAGACAGTTTTGTGAATATTAAAATTTCTTGGGCAGTAAATACATAAAATCTAAGTGTAAAACTGCTATCCGGTACAAAATACGGCAAAAAAAGTCGTCTCAAAATAAAGGGGGATTAGGCAAAAGCATGGAAGAAGTTTTAAATTACTCTCAAATTGATTGGTTATTTGCCAGCGACGTATCAATACAACGCAACAATAACGAATATTTTGGCTGTGGGCCTGAGCGCGAAGCTGCGTGCAATGTGCATACGTAGTTTTTTTTTTTCTTCAACGTACTGCAAAGGGATATCACAAGGAGCATTCACTCGGGCGAATCACGAAACATCCGCTGATGAGAGGGTTATAGCGAATGGGGGTGGGGGTACTAAAACGGCATACAAAATACAACGTAACATAGCCGCGTTCACCGATTGCCGAGGCACGCATACGAAGGCTCTGGCACTGGTTTAAACAGCGGAGAACACACCAACGACAAACGCGAATTCGTTCGTATACCTTCATACACATACACACTTACACAAAACACAACATAGACGTACATACACAGATCACAAACGGATACCCAGCGGATACCCGTCATATACCCGCAGGGTATTCGCGTGTGTGTGGCTGTGTGAAGACGCGTTCACACGTACGAACACAGAAACGCGTACACATCAATACACAGAAGTACACAGCTGTATATATGAAGATATACGTGCATACACATACACACATGCGCGCGCGGATAGGCGCGTATACATAGGCACACATACACATTTGTGCTTCATTTCATGGAATGTAATGTCCGTTTGCGGCGACCGAATGATTCGTGAACGAAGTACGAACAGACGAACGTATAAAACCGCTGTTCAACCTTAGCAGTTGGGTTGGTTCCAGCGTTTTGTTGGCTTGTCGTCTGTCAGTCAGTTCATTTCAGTTCAATTCTCTTCGCTCCTATTCGCGCCTTCAGTAGTAGTTTTTTTTCTGTCTTTCTGATTAGTATTCGGTATTCACTCAATTCATTGGTTTGTATGGGTAGTCGTTATTCGTTGTTTGTTTGGTGTTGTTCGTTGCGAGTGCCGTTTGACGTTTTCGCGTGTCTTAATTAGTTTATTTCACTAAATTTTCGGTTCTTATTTTTGAAAATATTGTCTTCGAATTTTTCCTCTGTCCCGAATATATTCGAATAATTTTTCGTGTTTATCTCAGTGTATTTTTTTCGTTCCGAATAGAAAACATTTCGTGATTATTCTTCATTCGATTTGCTATTTTTGTTCGTAATTTATTATTTTTACTCGTAATAACATTCGTTTCTTAACTCGACAATTTTTTTTAATGTTTTTTGGTGATACGTTTTCTTGGTTGAAGTGGTGGTGATTTCGGTTTGTTTGCGCGGTTTTTGATAATATTATTATATTCCTCTTGTTGTTCGATTTGTGCTCCGGCAATTCGTTTCCTCGCCGACGACCTAGCTAAAGGTAAGAATGTTCGCCCCCCATTTTAACGTGTAGAATGAAAATCGCATGATTCTGTCTGGCAACTGTGAACAGATTATTTTCTGGCTGTTCGCAATTAGCGAAGCTGTTTCAAGGAGGGTAGGAAGTTATGATGGTGGATGATGACGAAGCCGTTAAACGCAGTCGATTGAAACCCATGAAAAAGAAATCGATTTTGGGTCTGTTGGATACGGAAGAAAGAGCGGAACTGTCGCACTTTTAGTAAACCGACAATCTACAGACTGACAAGTTGATTTGAAAAAGTGTCACCCTCGGTGTTACGGGGAAGTAGGGATGGGGTGCTCCGGAGCTGTCTGGTTTGAAGAACCAGGTTTTTTGAAAGAGCTGGTTCCTGAAACTGCTCTGCTGTGATAAAGTCTGCTCCCTGCTTCTATGCTCCAAAGAGGGAAACAAATTTTTTAAAGTTTTTTCTAACCCGGGTTTTTGGGTTTTTGTTATCAGCAGCTAAATTGGATTCGGTTCATATTATTTGTCATTGACATCTCATACAATCAAAGATAACGAGAGGAATCACGAGATAAATGTTTGTTGAGGAGAGCTGAAATTTTTATGAATTGTTGTAGCATGTTAACTTAAAATTCTGGGAACGTTTCAGCTCAGTCGCACATTTCATTTTGGAGATATTGCTGAAATTCCAACTTCTCAACTAGACTGAATTCTTATTTCAATTACCTACTCAATCTGAACAGAATTTCAGCGATATCTCGACAGCCGAAGGTAAGATTGACCTGAAATTTTTTAGTGATATCGAGATTATGTTAACTAAGTATCTGGTGAAAATTTGGCTAAAATCGTACCCTTGGTTCTCGAAATATCGCTGAAATTCTGCCACTAGATTTAGGTCATATTATTTGCATAAGTATTCCATATAATGTAAGTTATCAAGAGGAATTATGAGAGGACTGTTAGCTTTAGAGAGCTAAACTATTTCCGTCTTGTCAAAAAATTTCTGGAAATTGTTCCATTTGAGATTTAAATTTTTGAGTTCACCGTTTCAACGAATCGACTCGGAATTGAAATCGTCGGGTAGAACTGTAATTGCTGTATAAGTTACTCACTTCTAACCGAACTCACTTAGCGAATTAAATCTTGAAGGGTATAGTTCATCCAAATTGGCAGTATCTGGTTCAGTGAGCTTTGCTCGGATGAGTAGCTATACCTACACTAAACAGTGAAGAACCATACTTTAAACTCGGTATCCAAATTCGAAATTCAGTAATAAAATTCGATAATAAAAAGCCAATGTTTAATTATCAACTATGATTTAAGATTCAATTTGAGACATTTTCTGTCCATTGGGCTTAGCGTTAATCACAAAATTTGATGATAGGAAGATTCCAGATGTAAAAAAAACGTTCGTTCCTGTCGAAGTTTTTATCGCTAGCTGTTGCTACCTGTTGGTTATGGATGGATTGAGATGCTTATATTTCTGGTTAGCGAATTTTCTCGAACTTGGGACCTATTCAGATCGTTTTCTTGCAACCAAAAGCCTCTATCCTGTAAATTTTAGCCACATTGTTGGTTTAATTGACTAGTTATCCAGAACACGTTTACATATAAATATACATATATACATATATACAATTATTGCTCGTATTGTAGTATAGGATAGGATATCGACCGCAGCTATTGGCGTTGCCAATTTCAAAAATTCAAGAAATTAATTTTGTCTCGTTTTATGATTGTAATTTTCTTCATCTCAGTCGCCTTTGTTTTGCTAAAAAATGGCTTCGTGCCAAAAATGAGAGGAAAAACCGCCATATTTTTCACTTTCAAACTAATTCTCGACTTGTAAGTGAAAAACATTTTATGATCACAGGTGAAATTAGACATCGAGTTGAATCCTCCACATAAAATCAGACCTTTTTCACATTGTTATTTATGTATTTATTATTTTTTTTTTTTTAGAAAATCCTCGAAGGGTTGAACAACTAACTAAGCATTCTTTTTTCTCCCTTAAAAATAGGTAGTTCCTATTATATTGGTGATAACTGCGATTAGGTTGAATTTTTAATTTCTTCGACAATAATTTTGTACTATTGAAACAGTGCTTTAGGCCTGTAGCTCAGTGACGGTCGGTGGGTTTAAAAAAAGAGTGTGGGCTGTATAACGAATTGTGGCGATGTGGTACTTAAATTTTTTATGATGAGAAAAAATCAAAGAAAGTTATTCCGGACAGATTTTAGGGTGGGCAAAGTGAGCTTTGCCTACCCTTACGGACCGCCACTTCTGTAGCTGATTTGTTGTTTTTGTTGTAGAAATGGAAAATGACCTGTAAATGTCATTGTGAAAATCAAATTTGAAAAATCGGAGGAAAAAAACACGAAAAAATATGTCTTAGTCGGGTATTAGTCCACCTTTATGTTATAATGTTCTTAATATAATACTGGCTATCGATTCATTTTACCTAACGATTTTTGTGGGTTGATTCTCACTTCGAGACGCTTCAGGAGTATGTTTAGCGTCTAGGCCTAGGACTATGCTCACGTGCAGTATGTATATCTTCATTTGATTCATCATTGGGTCTAAGTGGTAACGTTTGTTAAGTTTGAATCAATTCTTACTTCTTTGAGTCTACAACTGTAGTAAATATCTTTCCTGGTGTAATTCGTTATGACTTATGGAATGTTAAATGCTTCTGTTAGAGAAAAAAAGAAATGCCGAAGGATATTTTCGCCAGATTGTTTTCTTAATCAAATATGATGTCGTTGAAAATGTTGGAATTCATCAAACGCGATTATGCAAATTGAAACCTGAAGGTGTGTTCATATCGACGTTTGTCACGCAATGGTTGATTAGTTTTTCAGATTATTTACCGGGAGTGAAACATTCACCAATTTTCAACGAAACCAGTTAAAATCCAATTTTAAAGTTTTCTCTTTTCTAACTAACGAATGTGTTTGAGGGCGAGTAATCGAGGTGAAGTTTTGTAATCTATTCGAATACATGAAGTGGACATTTTAGAAAAGTGTTTGTTGTCAAGGCTAATCTCAAGGTTCAGTTGGTCGATTTTAACGAATTTTCGTCCACATTTTATTTATGAACCCGGGAAGGATAAAGGCTTGCTTTTATTTTATTGTTGTAACACACCTGAAAACTTATAAACGAAAATTGAAGAACGGAAGATTAATTTCATTGCGTGCTCAACGTTGACAGAAAAAAAAGTTATGTAAAGTTAATAATAGTGCTTCATTTAGCCCGTAAATACATTTTCAAGACAAAATCAATTATAACCACGACAATAACTACGAACCACTTCAAGATTCCAGATGTTCGACATGTTTGAATTTGTGCGTCTTTAAAAAAAGAATAGTTGAATGCTTAAACAAGAAAAAAATAAGAGGCCGAGATTTCGCCTAGATTAGGCTGAATTTTAAATTGTCTGTATCGCGGGTTGCGTTCATTATAGGTTTTAAGAATTTTTTGTTGTAATAAAAACATCAAACCATCGTAATTCGAAAACTAGTTGGGCAATTTAGGTCATTTTCGAACTTGATCGAGGTGTAAAGACAAAGTATACACATCTAAAATTCTGTCCCGATCCATAAAGGATTACGCATTGACCTGACCCCCATTGTCTACTATGTCCTCTTCTCAGAATTACTACAATATCCAACCAATGTAGGTAGTTGGCTGTCTCAAATATGTGCCAATCGAGGCGGCTCGGGGGACTTTTATTAATATTAATAAGATAGCAAAATAGATTATTATCATAGTCCACTGTCCACATATAATATAGGTGAGTAAGACTGGTATTAAATAAAAATTATAACTATCTTAATGAAGTCAATTTTTCAGTTTGTTTTCAGTTCGAGTCATGGTTATGATGTGTCTTTGATAGGCTTGAATGATCACTCTCTTTCTCCAAAGTGAAATATATGGTCTCTTTTTTAAAATTTTGTATTTCATCTTGGATTTTTTGCAAAAATTTGAAATTTTTTTGTCCAGTTTTTGAGCTTGTTGCAGGGACTTTTCTACTTGTCACTCTTTTTGATGTCAACAGACAAGTCGCGGACTATCTCCACAACCATAAATAAAGTGCTCCGCACATTAAATAAAAGATACATCGTCTGTGTGAGTACACACAGACGATGCGTTGCCTGCATTATATAAGGTTATGCCTTTTCAGGCGCCCCACATAAGGTTTATATTGTGGAGCGTTCAAATGTGACTAAGCCAGAATAAAATATATGCCTAGTCATTTACACAAGCCCCAAAGTAAAAATACGAAAATAAATGCATCAAAAGGCAAACATCCGATAAGTATTTAGAGAAGATAATATTTTTTGTGGATAATAGTACTTAACAATAAGACTTGATAAAGTATTCTGTCAGTATTTCACGGTGCATTGAGTTGAAACCTTGCAAGTTAAAAAATTTTACCATGTACACCATTGAAGAAAAAGTGTGGTGGGTGAAGCAGCGTAATTTAGATTTGTCATATCGAAGAATTAGTGATTTGTTTCAACAAAAACATCCCAATTGGCCAAAACCTGATCAAACTACAATAAAGCGCTGCATCAACAAATTTGAGAGAACCGGTTCAGTAACTTATGATCAGAGAGGAACTCGCCCTCCTCGCCAGGAATCAGACAATGACCTATTAGTTCAGGCAAGGGTGACTGTAAATCCTAGGTCAAGTACTACTGAAATAGCTGCAGATACAAGACTATCGCAATCAACAGCTGTTCATAAGTTAAAAAAACATGGTTATAAGTGTTATAAGCTAACTCTTGTACAAGAATTTTATCCTCAAGACAGGGAAATGCGATTGCAGTTTGCTTCGATGGCTCTAGAATTGTGGGAAGAAAATCCTGATTATTTTAGAAATATGAGATTTACCGATGAGAGCTCATTTACTTTGCATCATGCTCTTAATTGCCAAGATTATCGGTATTGGTCATAAAACAATCCGCATGAAATATACGCAACCCGGTCACAATACCCACAGCGGATAAACCTTTGGGCAGGTATTCTGAATCAAAACATTTTGGGTCCAATTGTAATTAATGGTACTTTAACAGGCGAAAAGTACCTCAGTCTATTGCTGACTGAAATTAGTGACATGGTCCGTACGGTAAGTCTAGCATCAGAATTATGGTACATGCATGATGGATGTCCTGCTCATAATTACTTACCTGCCAGGGAATTCCTTTGCAATGCATTTCCAGACAAAGTTATTGGAACTTATGAGACCCCTTTGGCCTGGCCACCACAGTCCCCGGATCTCAGTCCCTTGGACTTTTTTTTCTGGGACCACATTTCATCGTTAGTGTATAAATTTGGACCATATTTGATTGTGAAAGCTCTTTGGAATGCCATAAATGAGTGCTGTGCCAATATCACTCACACCCAACTTGCTTATGTTCAGGCAGAATTCTACGACTGCTTGAATTATTGTGTATTGGCGAATGGTGGCCATTTTGAGCCTTTAATTTAATATTAAAGAAATTTTCGTGTTTTTTTTTCATCAGTTTTTCTTTATTTCAAATTTTTTATTGCTTTATTTATTGTTGATGCCCATTAAAGTGCGTTTTCTGTTGCATTTAACAATATTTTATTACTATTTCTAAGTTATTTCTTTGGGGCGTGTGTAAATGACTAGGCGTATATTTTATTCTGGCTTAGTCACATTCGAATGCCCCACAATATAAACGTTATGTGGGGCGCCTGAAAATGCATAATCCTGTATGTAGAGTTAATTTGAGGAAGGCCAGTATCTATGTACTTACGTATTCGCTATACGGTGCTTGTTGCACCTGACATATAGTCATTGCCGACCTATATACAATTGCCAGAGTTTCTTGTTACTTGTGACGTAGGTTTGTAAGCGGGTTGGCTCCCTACACCTAAAATGGATTAGATCATCGAACACACAGATAAAAATAATATTGTGGTTGCTAATAAATACCTACGACTGACAGCCACACCTATAAATTTATATACTTCGATCTTTGATGCTTCTTCTACGTTTTCAAAGCTGTAATTGTTATTCAACGATGTTGAAAACAATTTCGTCGCATTTATTCGCAGTAAAAACTATTGTTTATTTTTGCGCCGAATGCACCAATGCATTAAAATGTGATTATTATGTTGACGCTATGTCGTCCTTATTAGGTGTAATGAGATAATAGTGTGTAATTAATCTGTATTCTTAGTAAATTTGAATCTATGCTGATAAATGAAGCAGCTACCAATTTTTATGGATAACAAACATCGAGCTGTGTTTGTTAAAATTTTTCTTGTGACTAAGAACTGACTACGCTTCTTGCAGTGCCATGTCTTCTGTTTTCTGTGAAATTTTTTCGTGTTTCCTCAGTTTGTAAGTGACGATTATGGCTGCAAGAACAGAATATCATTTGTGTTGAAAAAAGTTTTTGATTTATAGTTGGGAATGACGAGAAAAAGCAAGATAATGATCATCACCGTGGCAGCCATGATCTCTTGATCTTCGTTTTGGCCTCACTCAATCGAATCCTCGAAGGTCTTGCAGAGTCGTCAAGTCTTGATCTTAAACTGTCAAGTTTTAGTTTTCGTCTTACACAGCCAAGGGCGTAAATAACTCCGTTGTAAAAGGGGGGGTAATAAATATTTTCAATTTGCTCTGTAGGACCCTCCCCTCACCGCGAAATCATCTAAACCGATAAAGACGAACTATTTTTCGATATCAAGTTCTTTTTTTCTGGAATAAGACCAGTTCCATGGTTGGGTATTTTAAATTTGGCTAATTCCTTTCCGAACGAATTAACTCATCCAACATTTTCATCGTTAATTGTTTTTCGTTCGCCGAGCTTTTTCGTACCCTTCAGCCATCGCGTCGTGCTGACATTCGCCATTCGACATCAAAATTTAGTGTTCAGTTCTTTGTTTGTCATTGTTCTCTTCTTACCGTAGTACCACTGTTACGGTTATTTTTTTCGGTGTGGCTGGTTTTAAAAATGGCTTATACGTTACTTTTCAATCCTTGAATCGTCCGCAACTCTTAGCGTTTCGCGTTTTCCTTCTCCAGTTGCCACAAAACAAAGTGTCTTCATTCGATTTTTCTCCACCTAAGTTGCCGAAATACCGAATCAAACTATCACTTCGGTTTGAAACTACTGATTAGAATTTTTCTCTTGTATGTAAATAATATTCCCTGTAGATTTCAATTCTTGTAGCTTCCCTTATCGGCATTTTCGAACCGTGATCTTTTTCTTAGGTACTTTTCTGGGGTTTTCGCTTAGTTTTTAGTTTTTTCAAGTACTTACCTGCTACTTAATACTTGGGAAAAATCTGAAAACTATACAATTTTAACGGATCCGTTTACGATACCCAGGACTGCAGTTGATGTTTGGTTGATGGCTCGATGCTGTAAATGCGAATTCCCGACGTCGGATACACCATTTTACGCGTATGCGTCGACGACCAGCTGCAGTCTGTTTTATGCGTTTCCGCGAACTTCCACCATTTTGGTTTCCGGCTCGTCTCCCTCGTTTATTTTTATAAATACGTCGTTTCCAACCAAAATGTTTCCTCCGTTTTTACGACGACAGATTGCGAACACAGTGTTTTTTCTTTCTCTCTTCCCCTTTCTCTGTCACTGTTTCTGCATTTATTTCTATCCAAAATGCGTGCTTTTGCTGGGAACTGCGTCTTCACGCATGTGTTTCGAGTCTCGACCCCTTCTCATCCAGTTGAAACAATATTTTCTTTTCACTCGTGGGATACGGCGCCAGTGAGTAGTTTTAAATGAAGTGGGCTCAAATTTATGTTGTAATATATATACCTGCCTGAGCGAAGAATACTGACATAATTGGTCGAATTAGGCATTCACTGAGAGAACAAGTTTGGTTACGTTTGTCAAAAAAGTTCAGAAAAATTTGGAGTCAAATTAGGTTCAGCAACCACTTCCATACTACTACTACTAGAGATTTACAGATTATTTATCATCGATCACAACATTACTTTTCAGTGGCGTAGATAACTCAAGACTCCGGAAGCAGTTTTAAACTAGTACGAAAAAAAACCGAAATTAACATAATAATCTTTTCGCAGAATTTGTGGAGAGGTTTGAACCATCAGATGCTACTCTTTTATCATCGTTATCAGATAATTTTACTTATTCTTAAGGACAGTTTAAACTTACTTCTCAATTCTCTAATCTCTAATTTGTATTCTTTAAAGTTGGGAAATTTTAACTTTTAGAGTATAGATCAAGAGAAACAGTATAAACCGAAAACAGTGTTTCCCATTAGTAAACTTTTTACATATTAGATCATAGAGAATAAATCAACGAGTATAAACCGTCCTTTATCGAGTTAGTTAGTCATTCATCAACCGATAAAATATACATTCGCCGGCTATTTGCAAAGATGTTCATTCCTAATCAGTTTCAGCCCTTTTTTTTCCTTTAGGCCTAATAGATTACTTACACCTGGAGTACCTACTGAAAATTAATTAAAAGATTTATGACTCATGTTTCTAGAATATTCAACGTTCTTTTATAGTTTATTCGGAACTTTTATGACCAATTTGTTATTATTACTAAACAGTACATTTCATTTGTCGATAGTGCTATCCATATAAAATGTGTTTCTTCAGGTTTCAAGAGTAGCCTACTTAGCAAAGCTTTAAGCAAAAAATGTTATTGGTCAGATGTTGACCTTCTGCATATAAGAAATAAGTACCTAAGTTAAAAATTCGTGAAATTTTTTATTTCGATTTAAATAAAATTTTCTAAGCGAGATCTAGCAGAGGATCACGACATAAATCGGCGTGAAAAATCTGTTTGACAATCACAAGTTTATACAGAATGTATTTATATTCGTACACTTTTAAAATTGTCAACATAAAAATTTGTTGAACCGTATTATATTCAAAAGGTACTACCGTTTCCAACCCCAGTAGCACAGTTATGATCGACAAATCGAGAGTAGTTACGAGATAGTGATAGATTATCAAGGTGCTTGTATATGTTTGGTGTATACATAAATGCGCATGCGTGTATAAACGACAAAATTTCAAAAAGGATGTTCTAACCTTTGGTAACCTTCTGAGTACGTTACTGTTTTAACTATTAGATTGGTTTGATTTTTTGATGGCTTGTCATTTATAGTTTGTGGTATACTTTTTATTGTGTTTGTATCTGCGAGTGTCGAGTACAAACTTCCGTATAATAGATTTAATAATATTGGGTAAAAATATCCTATAATAATATTGTAAATGACTAATAATTCAGTAACAAAAGAAATTATTCACTACTGGGTAGTGCTATACCGTTTTATTCTGTTTGGTATTCATGATTGATTTTTCCGATTTTGACCGTCAGAATTTTCGCGATGAGTAAGTGAGTAATCATAAAATACGAACATCTGTTTTGCACAGTAGGTCTACCTTAGTCGAGTTGTGAATGCTGCATTGTCGGGTCTTGGCAAAGTGATAGCTGTAGAATTTGAAAACGGACAATTTTTCTGGGGACGTCGTTACAAATATTCACGAATCGCAGCCAATATTTCCACGATGGTTCTTGAGTTGAAAATCGGTGAAGGAGGCAGCAGGAAACGACGGCGAGTAAAGTTTTCGTCTTATAAAAAGTGTTTCCGATTGACAAAAAGCCTTCTTCTTTTTATTCCGTACTCGTATTTCTCATTCGAATGTACGATGTCTATCTACGTACGTGAAATAATGAACGAGAAATGAACAAATTTCGAAAACGACGTCGACGAAGAATTATACATGTCTAGCGACATTTGCTTCGCGCAAATGCGAGAATTATTAAATCGTTAAAGAGTGGTTTACCTGAGGACAGCTTGGCACCGAACTGGGTTTCAGAGTTAAATCCCTGAAGTAGACGTATAAACTAGTTTTAATTTGACAAGTTTGGTGTATCCATAATGCACGATGCGTTAACCCTCTTAAAACTGGCGAGTGGGCAAAAATAATCTCCGTCGCAAGTTCAGCTGCACGACATAGAAGGCCAACAAGGCATCAACGACTAAATGGTCGACGACGTATGTTACCTATAGGTAAATGTACCTTCTCGGAGAAACTTTTTGTTCGACGGATTAACCGACTCTGTGTATTAACGATTGGCCCAGAAATTAGACGAATACGAAAGTTTAGAGGATATATTCTGAAAAATGTAATCCTCTCGGTAACCAGAATGCATAATGTTCGAAATCATTAATTATGGAAATCGGAAATGATCGGAAGTGAAAAATCAGAACCTGAAAAACTGTCGCGCGCACTATTAACGAACGAAATAGGCAAATTCAAATAGGCTAATGTTATACAAAGAATATTTTGATTTGAAGTCGAGTTGACATGTCGCATTAATGATATTAAGTAGGCGATATAATGTAAGTAAGACATTTTTGAAGAATTAAATAAAATTCGTGTCCACGAATTCTCCAAATCGTCCAGTGACCTAAAAAGAATATCGTGTGGTGGCAGGCGCACTGGACACAGGAACAATAAACAATGTGCAACGAGTTACCAAGAAATGGTAACCAGCCATTAAGTTGCTACTACGCATTTTGTATTTATTTGCATCGGTAGTTGCACGCTGAAGCAACACAATGGCTCTGTTATTTTTGTTCCTTGGTTGTAAAAAGTTGTGATACAAGTCGTAGACAACAGTTGCGATTAATTTTTTGGCGAATATTTGACGTTGCGTTTTACAATCGTTGCAAATGTTGCGAGTCCCAAGAAGAACGATTTTACTACAATTTTGTATGTGTTACTAATTATCATTTTAGCATTCGCTTCACTCGGCACTAAAATTCTACAAATCTCTCATTAACTCTCAATTTCTTGTAGAAAACTGCGACAGTTATAACCATTTTTCACTTTCAGCGCTAAAAAAAATAGTTTAATCTGATTTTATTAAATGTGTTGTCACGATGGTGCAAACTACAAACAACACCCAGTGGGTCTGCTTCATGTTATGGCAAAAAGTGTAGCACCTTTACTACGCCCAGTTACATTCTGTTTGATTGACAGAACTTGGCTACTGCTAAAACTTGTAAAGTTTAGCACGTTTTTGCCAATGCGTACGTACACCTGTTTTTTCTAAGGATCAATGAGGACAACGATATGGATCTGATTTTAGCAACCTCTTGTCTAAGGTTGTACTGGTCAGTTATACTGGTATGACTCCTTGGATATTTTAGAAAAATAGTGAAATTGTTTACGGTGATAGAACACCTGACCAGACAGCAATGAGACAAAAACAAGTGTATATACTTATCTCAATAGATTGGGTGTATGAGATGATTTTATTTGTTGAGCTTAACGTAACAAGTGAAGCACAAAAAGCAAGGAGCACCGTGCACATGATGCACGCGCACCAGTGCCTTGTAGTCTTGCGTTCTAACTCTTACCTCTTTTAATTTATTTAATTCAAATAATAAGTGTAGATGATGAAAAGTGCTTAATAAAACCGGTAGAGGAACGAGTAAAAATAAATTTCCCAAAGAATAATTTTTAGAATTGAAAAATTGAACCAGGTATGAATAGAATACTGCTATTAGTTCTGTGAATCAAAGTAACTGTTAATTTGTCAAGATCAGATCCAATTCTTTATTTGTATTCATTTTTGGACAGTATTGATGAACTTATTCCACTCCTGTGATGAAGTACTAAAAATTGAAAATCAAGTGTACTTTTAGGGGTAACTGAGAGTTAGTTAATAAAATTGAACGAATTGATTTTCGATGACGCACTTCTTACCTATGAACTCTCTACTGATGCATAACTTTTGAAATCCTTAGTTTAGATTTTTTTTTTGTGCAAAATTTTGAAGAACCTTTGGAATCACTGCACCTTCAATGTACCAAGTACTGAAGGAAGTGAATTGATTTGCTGTGCTCTGCACTAGCCTCTATAATAAAATAGGCTAGTGAATCTATTCGTACTATTGATCTTATCATTGTTTCTGTGAGTTTTTGCGCATTGTATCGTGTTATTGAAAATTCGAAATGAATAAATAAATGAATAAATAGAGGGTTGTTTCTATAGAAAAGTGTGGTGTAATAATTACATCACAGTATGAGTAAGTACTCAGTTTTATGTTTCCATCTGTCAGACTGTTTCAGGTCCTTACTTAATTGTTACTCATTTCATTGAGAACTGTAATAAATTATTCTGTGATCCTAGTTAGTGTATTTTCTAAAAAAAAATGCAACTATTGCATTCGGTGCAGTGGCTGGACCTGGGGTTCGGACTTGTAGAAAAGCGCCGATCTTGAGTTGTAGATCACAAATATATGAGTCACTCAAATTCTTCTGTAACGAATTCAGTACCTCAGTTTTTGTTGTGAATGAATCATTTATAATATGTTTTTCAGTGATAGAGTCGCATAAGCTATAGGATCAACATCAACTAGACAACTATTGTACTTTCAATCCGGTGAAAATATGGAACTGCGTAATCCCTTTGAAACTTCGAAATCGTCGTAACTTTAGTTCGAGTTAAGCCATTGTGAAGGATAATGTTTTGAACTTTTCTACTCTCGAATTGTTATAAATCTTTGCAAAGATGAAACTTGTTTTCATTTGGAAAAACATATATATATACTGTACCTATTGTGTTTGCTTTCTTTTTGAAATGGTCTAGTTTTTTGGATCATCTTCTTCGACTTCTAAGTTCACTTCGTACATGCATTTTTAAAATATCGCCCGGCTTGAAGCATGTAGGCTAATTTGAATCAACTACTGGTTATTGCGACGGTGTCTTAAAATTAATAATAAAAAAAAATAAAAAAAACAAGTGAATAAATTAAAAATTGAAAAAAAAAAGAAAAATAGAAACAAGTATGCCCACGAATTCGTGCCAAATGTAGCTACAAAGATCTGTTTGCGTCGAATTGAAGAAGTTGAACAGCCACCGTGACGGTAGAGGTTAGACGAGCACTCACTGGTAAACTAAAAAATCGTGAAAATCGAACGTCGAAATTATTTAATTAATTCGTTTTTTCTCGCCTGTAAAAAACTTTCGCAAACTAGAACGAATAATTATGTTAATGCATTTGTTTTGGCCTCTTAATTTGATCGTTCTTCCAAATTTTACGAATTTTACGAGAATCTACAGTTGTTGTAACTTATTGGAAAAGAAAATTACCCTACCCATTTTGGAGAGAGGTTCGTTTGCATGGTTTTCCTTGCAAGGTAAAATTGACATCCGGCTTACTGCGCCGTAGTTATTACCAGAATTAAGTGATTGTGAAGATCGAATATTTCGTTTTAGTCGTCATCCAGGTATAGGTCTATACAGATACCACTCGGAAATACTTCTATAGGTATCGAATTATGGATGTTATAGTATCGTTTCGTTGTTTATAGAATGGTGAATTTTTTTAAGCGGTGTCGTGTCGGTGTCGAGTCAGATCATTGACCATTGTCGATCGTGTAGTCGCATGATGTGACGAAAACCTCTCGAATGTGTATGTACGGGTGGGATTCGGCTGTCTATTGCATACAAGTGGAGGACATCAAATCGCAGCGATTTGTTCGCAAACTTAAAACCTATTTTATCAATTAGTGCCGATTGTACCGTGATTTTTAAGTAGGTTTTCTGTGAAAATCTACTCATTAATCTGGGTGTCATGAAATGTAACTCACAGAAAATTTTGGTCTCGAAAACTCAAATCCGTGTATATAATAGCCAATTTCTTGTTACCTTGGTACAAGTCGCAATTTTTGTCTGATAGTCATGAAATTTGGAACGAATATTAGTGCTAAGCCAAAGACCTGATCTATTGATTTTGGTGCGGATCGGCTGGACGTTACTTCCGGTACCGCTACTTTTGTTTTTATTTTGAATATAAAATGTTCAATTTAGGATTAATAGAAAATAAATTCGGAACGAATATTTATTGTAATTTATTATAACGTGCTGTCAGTTTCGGTGTTGTTCGGCCGGACGGTCCTTCCGGTAACTCCATTTTAGTTTTTATTTTGGCCTATAAAATGCCTAATTATGAACCAATAGTTTCCAAATTCGGAACAAATACATATTTATGATCTGTTCCGAAATTCCGCTAATTTTGGTGCGGATTAGCCGGACGGTACGTACGGAGCCATTTGTGGTTTTATTTTGGCTATAAAATATTTTATTTTGAACCAATAGACTAAGTACGAAATTTGCAAAAAATATTCACTCTAATTTATTGCAACATGCTATCAATTCTAATTCTGGTGCGGATCGGCCGGAAAGTACTTCCAAAAAATAAATTTTTGTTTCGATTTTGAAAGAGGCAATGATTTTAAACTGTGTAATTTTAGGTCAACAGTTGCCAAATTTAATACAATCGTCAATTATGATACATATTACCAACTTTTTAATAACTAATTTTCTAATTTTTGAAAACCTACTTTTTCTAACGGAGCTGTTGCTGTATTAGAGTTTTTATCTTTGCAGCTGCGCGCTTTTATTGCTTCGATCGTAATTTTACGACGTCAAAAACCGCTCGATTTGCCCATCGTACTCATACCTATGTACCTAATAGGCACTTTTCGTGGGAATTTCACGTTCAGTTTCCTAGTCTTTGGTGCAATAGTATTTGGATTTCGTAATCGATTATATTGTCTTACGAACTATAGGTCTCTTGTTTTTCTGTATAATATAAAATGAATTCTCTATTCTTTGATTTTTCACGTGTCGAAAGTACAACACCGTCAGAAACTTGGTTATTTCTTGTCTGAATTAATTTTGTTCAGATGTTAACGAATGCAGTACTGACGTTAGCAAACTTCGGTTCTCGATACTACTACTCGGAGTCGACGTAAGACAGTCGTAGAAATCGTGAAATATCTGTCAACAATGTTCAGTTGTATGAGCAAATGTAGCAAAATTGGTAAGTGATGTGTCTGTGTGTGACAAAAATGATGAATTTTGTTGCGCCTTTTTAACGTCTATCTGCCTGAAAATAGTGATCAGCAAAATTAGTCTTCTTCGTGTGGTGTTGATGTTAATGTTGACGTTGATGTTTCATTTTCTTCTAGACGAAAACCGAGGGCAAGATTTGTGCCATGAAAATGCTATAGCAAGACCGATACTATGGCCTACTCTGTTAGAACATGACCAACATAAGAGTAAAAAATATAGTTTAGTGAAATAAGGGTTTGAAATGGCATTAGTAGTTACGAAAGGCTTTATGGCTGAAATTCGTTGGGGGGTGGGTTTGTTAAGCGATAAATGTGCTTCACTCACATGATACAAGATTCCAACAGAGCAGGGGGTGCAATGTGTGGCAGTTTTTAGGTTTTTCAGTTTTCCTCGATATCGACCCTACCTGATGGACAATAAAATTTTTTCAGTAAAAAGCTTATGTACATAAAAATTTTTTCATAATCGTCCCGTCATAGGAACTGAGATACCGGATGGTAAAGGAGATATGTTTTTCGAAATCATTATTCTTTTGTTCGGAAACTATGAATAAATTTTATTGTTAAGAGGGCCTAAGAAAGCTGTATAACTGGATACTCGTCACATCACATTTAATACGTGCGCATACATGGTGTCCTTCACTACGGAAACATCTTTGGAATAATCATGTAAAAATTGTAATTTCTGTTCATCAGTTCGTAAGAAAAAAAAGTATTCAGCCTTTGAATGATTCTTTGTGTTGAAATCACAGAGTATTCAGTATAATGAATGAGGTACGCTCATCTAAACACTATTATGAAAAACAGCACCACTTTCGAAGCTATTGTCCTTCCTCCTTCGGTACATACCGAATTCTTATTTGCTTGCCCCTCATTTGGGCCCATTAGTAATAGTCAAAAATTTTTTTTTCAAATAATTTAATTAAACGAATGAGCAAATATAATCATTAATTTAAAATCTCGTAGATAAAAATGAAATTTAAAATTGTTGGTACCTTGAATGACCAGGATATTTTGATAGTGAAAGTGGTGCCATTTAACGTTTCACGTGTATCCTCTATTATATGAAAATACTCCGTGGTTGAAACCCTGTCTGGTAATCGGCTGTAGAATATGGCGTAATTGGTTCGTGTGTAATGGGCAGTTCCACTGGAGCAGGAAGGGGGCCATCTTCAGGAAAATTTCCGAGTCGTAAGATATAACTTAGGCTAATATTTTCTTGTAGTGAATCTAGTAATGGTGCATTTATCCTTGAAAAGAAACTAAGACTTCTCATCGCTCTTCTTCGCTCTTCTGGGCCTCTGAAAATTAAGGTCGACGACTTCGAGTTTTAATTATTTTTTGTGAGGGCTTTTATTTTTGGCTAATTGTTATGCTTTCGCAGCAATTCTTTCTATTGGGTTCTGGCAACTTGACTACATATTTTTCTGAGCGTCTTGAAGTTATTCATTGATGCTGATGTGGCGGAAAGAAATTAGTAGAGATCTGATGGCCAATGGTCTCCCAGCATGAATTTTCCGCTTATATGTGGGTGCACCAATTGAACCGAACCTAATCGAACCAGACAAACCGCCGTTTGGTGTTAAGAGCATGATAGTAGTTAGTTTCGAACGTTCAAGGGCGTATATTAGGGGGGAGGTTGTGAGGGTCTGGATTTTCCTTTAGCCAAGAAAAAAGGCTCGACTTTTAAAAAATGTGTATTTTAATTAGTTTTGGTGATTTTTCTTGGGAGGTAAAGAGACTCTGAGAATATGTGAATCCCTCTCCTTAAGACGGAGTTATTTATGCTCTTGCGAACGTTCAACTTCCCGATTGTAAAGCCGAGCACAAAACAGTGCTTGTAGCCTATTTGTGTACTGGCTGATATTTGTTTTTTGTTAGGTTTTTCTTTGAATTCGGAAACCATAAAAACATTTTGTGGGACAATTAAAGGATGATTTAAAGTCGATGATGAAAATATTTACATTATACTGTGCTTCATTGTTCGCTACGAATTTTTTACCTCAATGTGGTAGGTAGCCGAGCTCAACAATTTCCTCTTCGTAAAACAAATGGTCTGTGTTTTCTGGACTGTTACGTCGAATTATCATATTTTTCGTTCTCATTATTTTCAGAATTGAAAAAATCTCGTTATTTCGTAAGTAAATATATTATCGTAGAAATTTGTTTTAATTCGTATTGAAAACTTTTATTTCTCGTTCGTACAGCTATAGTTTTTAGCACTTCCTCCTTCGTATCGTATATCACGAATTACTATTTCAATTTCTGTTGATAATTACATTCATTCGAAGTATTTACGCGTAAGGTATACTCGAGATTGCCTAATATTCATCAGAAGATATTAACCCGTATTTTTGTTGTTCTCTGTTCGTCTCTGTCCCTCAAACCAGTCTGTCTGGCTTGGCTCCTCATTCTTGTATAACTGCAGCGAGGACTGAAGTAATTTGTAGTCGACGGCGCAAAGAATCGCATCGATATTCGCGTGAAATGGACCCGATGGGAAAATTATAATACCTTGCGATTTGTTCTTCGCATCATTACGGAAACACAAAGTGTATTGTGGAAATTTTAGTCGTGGTTATTTTGTGTATAATGATGAAGGCTTTGTATGACGGGTTTGCGAACTGTATAATTACACCATATTGTTCCAATTAGCGACTTCTGGCTTGATTCATGAGAAACTGTATTTCCTGCATTGTTGATTCGTTGGTCGATTTTTTTTTTTTTTTTTTTTTTTTGGACAAATTATGAAAAAATTAAATACGACGCGCTCGTTCTGCAATATTTTGCAACCTCCTACAATGCTTTTTATTTTTGATTATAGAGCAAAATAAAAGTTTATGTTTCTCTTCCTCTTAGTGTTGTGTATGTGATTAACTGGAAAGTTTTTAGGCAGCCGAAATTGGGCTTTTCATTTTGATGGAGTGGTACGTCGGGTGTGGACAGAAAAATCAATTAGCGTCCAGATTGTGATCTTAAAAGAGTGATGTTCGTGTTAGCATCGTATTAATTATCAAGTTAAGGTTCACATTGATGAATGATATTTGTGGAAGTTCTGTAGGAAATGATTGAAAGACAGGTATTTGACGCTTTTAATGTTTTTTGTACGTTTTATCGGGCGCATCGGATGCCTGCAGTTTGTAAGTCTTTTAACCATCAAGTCTCTTTTTGACGGCATTCATGTTGCTGATAGTGATGACCAAAAGCAAGACCAAAATGAGGTAAAAAGTAGTCTTATTTTTGGTCTTGATCTTGCACAATCAATAGTCTTCCTTGGTTTTTCTTAGGCCAACTTTCTCAATCTCCAGTTGAGAAATTTACCGGTCAGATAGCATTACCCGGCCGTTAAATAATATCAGACTGTTAGTGCTGGTTGTTCTAAGTATTTGAATTGCTGATAAGTATGGTTTAACTTCATTTTATCATGGGTCTATCTAGTTTATCCCGCAGTTTAAAATTGGTACCACCTGGCCTTAGTGTTATCTGATAGTTTAGCTGAAGGTTAAAAAAGGGAATTTGTCAAATCTAAGTCTTAGTATCAGTTTTGCTTATGTATCTTACTCCAGACGTTAGCAAATGATTATACTGTATAGGAAAAAAATAAAAATATCTCTGCCTCGTATCAACGGCGGTAAGTTTGTATTTTCAGAAAGTATAAAATTTTGTAATGACTGCCATTCGAAAACCAGTTGACCGATTTCGCTCAAATTCAATGGAATACAAGTGCCATAAAAATTTCAAGCCAAAATCTTCAAATTTACGGGAGTTGTCGTGATGACAACATGGTGGATTTGCAACACTTTGAGAACCCCTTCTTCCAAAACCAGCAGATGAAGTTCAAAAACTTTAACACTAATGGCAGAAACCATTGGAAGATAAACATCTACAAGAAGTTAAAATTTTGTGAAAATTTGAAAATAATAAAAAAATTTTTCAATTTATAATATTGATAAGTGTATAAAACTATGTGATAGTGTGCGGAATTGTTTGATTCCTTGCAAAATTTGTCACAAACAAGATACAGCGTAAATCAAGTGCAGAAAATTTTTGATATAAAGAAGAAATAATAATGTGGCAACTTCCTACCATTGCACCGAATGCAATAGTTGTATTTTACTTTGGAAAATACTTTAAAAGTGAGTCATTACATAGATGTTGCAAATTATTTAATCTGTAAGATTGCAAGCTGTAATAACCCAATTAATGCAAATTGTCGCTAGTCCTTAACCTTCATTCTCCAACAGACATCAGTATTCACGTGGTACGCTGTTGTGTTTCAGAGTAGGTGAGCTGTAGAGGTTCCGGTTTGAATTATTATTGTCAAGCTAGAGGACTTGACAAAGTGATGACACCGACCTGATCCGAGAGCTAGCATGGTGCCTGTGCCATGTCTTGGTACATTTTGCTAATACTGGCTCTTCCACATTCTACCCCCATTTCAATACTAAAGCATGATTAATGGCAGCAGTGGTTGCAGCTGCGACACACCTGGATGTTAAGCACTTGCTCCTCCATACCTTCCACACCTTGCTTGCTTAAGATTGCCGTCTCACTCTCGTTCCTCTGGTACTGAATGGGGGAGTCATGTAGCGACTACATAAGTTTAAACTATTGCCTGTTCCCCACCTGGCATCGTTAACCACTTGATACGGTTTTGGAGTTTGGAGCAGGCGAGTTATAGAGAGGCCAGTTCGTATCCCCACATGAATGGACTCTATACAAACATTTTACAGTTTGTACATAGTTTTCTCTAGTTTCACGTTTGGTTTTGGTCTTGTCACTGCAAGTACAATATTAGTCTTGCATTCTTACTCTTGCTACTGGAGGTATGGTATTGTTTTTGGAATTTCGGTTCTGATTTTACAGACAGTTCTAAACCAAGACAAAAACTAATTTTGCTAATCACTAATAGGTGTCTGGCAAGGGTAGGGATGCTCTGGCTCGATTCCTTGAGTTGCGTCAACGTAGCATTTTTTTTTAGTTTTAGCCAGGGGGGCCAGGGAGGTCCTGTAGCTGATTTCGCGAAACTCATTTCAGACAGCTCCGGCAGTCGATCCAAATGTGACCAGTAATTTGTCGAAAGTCGAAACTGAGATTTTTCGTTATATTCTTACAACATGAGACGAATTAAAACGGAATTTCAACTGATCAGTATTCAAGAATTACTAACAAGGATTCGAGATCCTATTCGTTTCGCGACTTTTTAGATTTTGTAAATCCTTCAAAAAATGGTAGTCAAACCTCGTGTGTTAGTCCTAATCAAGAACAAAAAATTGGAATACCGGCATCCGCAGAAGAGAAGGGAATATGTAAGTCGATGATTGACCATATTATCAGTGTTAGGCACGTTAGTGAAGATATCAAAAGTTACCCATTATTTCCAACATTCGGCGAATAACATTTTGGCTGAGGCCATCGTCGACCGTCGACGAACTTGTAAAGAATTGTGTGCACTCACTTCGCCGTCCGTGTGCGGTCTACTACTCAGCGAGTCGTCCTGTTACTGGGAGAGAGCATGTGTATAATGGAATCGTTGGTCTTTTTTTGTTGCTCGTTGATCGTGCCCGTCATTTGCGAACAAAAAGCGCATAAACGTTGATGAAAATCGTTTTCGAAGTCGCTTTCATTTTGTGTTTTGCGCCACCACCTAGAACTGAATATAATGAATGATCGTGCCTGGACCGCACCACGGTCGTTCGTCTCATTTCAGATAGGTACGCTTTTTCTCTTTATTAACGTTTGCCTGGCGGCTAATTATCTCGAACGTTTTGCCCTTGAGGCAGACACGGGACGCGTGTGCTGTACCGATGGTGCGCACCTTGGGTACCTATGTTATAACGTGGACATTTTTTACTCGAAATTGAAATATTGAACGCTTCTAGCGTACGATGGTTTCGTAGAATGCGACTTCAGTCTTCCTATTTATTTCATGTTTTTTCGATGTGTATCCAGTGTGCAGGTAAGAAGCAGTAAGGCATCTTTAGAATAGATCCGTTTTTTTTTCTCTCATTGATTTCTTGGCAGATTAGGCTGAAAACGACGCGAAATTCTCCCACCCGCGGAATATTTGCCCGAAGGCAATTGGTCAGTGTCGGTATACCTAGATGATGTGTGCTGCTCAGCATCTATTCGCGTAAATCTATAGCACTTTTTCCCATAGGGCATTTGCTGGGCGCCTACCTTTCATTGTTATTTTAACTTTAAAATTTTTGGGAAAAAAAGCTTAAGTTCCGCTGGTACTATACTCATGAAGGATTGATGTGAAAAGATAATAGTGTGGTTGTATGCGTGCACAAGGTGCACTTTCATAACCACACATCTACACATCAAGTAACACACACAAATGAAAGTTACGATCGTTAGAGTTACGCAAATCTGACGATTGTAATTCTCGGTTAACCCCTACCATAGACCAAGCGCTAAGATGTTTACACATAAATTTTTTTTAAATAAGGTGACAAAAAGTTGTCAATGATTGAGTACAGATTCTGATAAATAAATGCCTGTTTGATTTTGTGTCAGACCAACCGCATCGTTGATTGGTTTGTAGAAAGCTGCAATGATGCTAGAATTGGTTTTCTTTCAAAGAGAAATATCGAATTAGAAATTAACGTTGTTGTGTCAGTGTGAGGAAACCTTAGGCTACTCTGGCTCATATTTTCATTGGTAATTTCAAGATCTACTCCATTATCGTAATATCTTCCATAATATTATTCAAGTAACATTTCACAGACCTTTGCAAAACGTTTCTTTTCAACATCACAGTACAGTAGAATATTCATCTAATTAAAGAATGTGAGGTTACAATCCATTAATATCTGGGCTACGTTGCTATTCAGTTGAAATATTTGAAAGTTCGCTCTTACCTGTCTTTATAAAATAATTTACATTGACGAATGTTGTTAGTGCTCCTGGAATTGGGTCTATAACCTCCATTAATTTTGTTAGTGTTCATTTTTAGGGACTAAAATGTCTATTTTGTTTTAAATCATGAAAATTTTTCTATACAACTGTTTTATTCGCATATATTTCAGTGGTTTTATCAGTTTCAGAAATAGCAGATGGTGGTAAATTGGTCAAGTTTAGTTTTCCAAATTAAATTAATGGTACTTGACGTTGATAGTTTGTGGTGAGACGTTTAAATTCATATTTCTCCGGTTCTTTGGCATACTTTTACTTGATTTTTGCGTAATTATTGACCTACTTGAAATCATCAAGAAGTGATGAAAAATGTAGGTATCTCGAATTGATCGAGTGGCGAATGATGAATGTTGGTATAAATTTTACTTCTCAGTCTGGAACGATGAATGTTCTGCGAGCTGTTCTCGTGTGGTGGAGTTGGGAAGAAGGTGGCTCACGCACTTACGTAACGAAAATTATTCGTCATTCCTATAGAACCGACTCACTCCACTCGCTGTAATATAATTGTCACAAAGTCAGCGTTTTTTCGTTTACTTAACGACTTGCGAATGTCGTTAATGTCGACTTCGATCGAAGAATATTTTTTAGATATTTTCAAAATTCCGTGTCCTTGGACGAGTCGTGCCTTGGCCCACTCAGCCTATACCCGAACTGTACGCGGCAGTCGAGTGATCCGCTAATGACAACTTTCGTCGCGCACGATTGAAGAACGCAGCGTGTCCTTTGGTCCGTCTGTCGCTGCAAAATTTCTCCATAAAAGTCTCTTCGATCCGAATCGATGTGTCAGCTCCTTTTGATTCGGAGAGTGTAAAAGCCGGGCGTACGAAGTGGTGACCTTCGACGTTGGACGCGTTGGACCACTCTAAATCCGGCCCTTGACGTTATCCGATGCAATGTGAGGTTCAAAAATATGGCGCGAACGAACGGCTCGACCTTCGTCACAATATATTCTTCGTTCGCCAGTCACGAGAAGGTGAGACAAGAGTCGCCTACCCTACCTTTCTCTTCGGTGCTCGGTGCACTCCACGCTCGACTCAGCGAGATGAAAAGTTCATTTCTACCCCCTCGATGATGGCCGTCGCCGCGTCTCCCATTTGGCGTGCAAACGTGCGTAAAATCACGCCGACTCATTGTCGTCGCATTTTTCATTCGCCATCTCCGGATGCTGCGGAGCGTGCCTCGTGTATCGTCGCGCGCACATTTTTCGAGCACGAATAAAATCTTCAAACGAAGTAGTATTTCGCCTAATGAAGATTGTCGGCCGAAAAGCGAGCAAACAAATTAAATTACCGTTGCTGGCAGAATACTCGTCATTTTTCGACGATGCGACGCCTAAATACGTAATGTGTGCAAAATTGAAGAAGAAAAAAAAACACACTATTCCAAATAAATACTTACGTTTCATTGTTAACCTTGGCAGAAAAAGTAACTAGAATACCTTGCAGCTCGTTTGCTTATGTATTTGATTAATTTTTTTTTTCGTCAACTTGTCGACGAATGTAATCTTATCTTGAAAATTGGAATGCAAACACCACTCGACGATTTGGCGATTGTTTGGGGAATGAAATAATCGGTAGCGTCGTGGCGCATAATGATTATCGTAAACAGGTGTTGCGCGCTTGAATTTTGCATCTCCTCCTCTTAGTCTAGAGTGAGATTCCAGAAAAAATTTTCAAACACTAAACTAGTTTCCTTTCTATTCTATTGTTTTTCCCGAGACATGTCGCATCTTCGTTATTTATTGGCGAACGCCGAAGAATTGGAGAAATTGTCTTTGTTTTTTATTTTGCTAATCAAACTGGTTGGTCAGTTTGTTTCCTGTCCTTCGCGTGACTTCGAGACCTGGAACAGACAGCGTGGCTCCTAAAATAGAAGATTTACTGTACGTCTTTGTGTTCGCGTTTTCGTTTTACCATTATTTTGTCGAGTCGCAGTCGTGTGCCACTTAGTTTTGAATTCGTTAACGATTTCATGAACGTGGGCGTATATGAAATGAATATTGCTTCGTCTCACACCAATTTCGAACTTTTTTAAGCAGTCGACGAATTTTTTGCCCTCGCGTAATTACGTCTGTTAGCAACGCACATTAATGAGGTGGGATAAATGGCAAATTTATAGGTGAACAGCGTTTACAATAGGCTGAAAAATTTTATTTTTACTGGAATAATAAATTATGTATATTGGTGTATTTTCTTCTATCGCATTCGATGCAAAATCGGCGAAATCATCGACGAATCTGTCGAATACTTTGGTTGGGCGAGGTCAGATTCCATTCTTTTATTAAATTTTTGTGAAATGTTCTTTCGGAGATGTTGAGAATTAAGAAGTAGCCCAGATGACGTGGTCAGCATCTATGGCTCATCAGTTTGAGAGCATTACTCTACTTACCGCCTTAAAGAGGAGTCATTGTGAATGTTCGTCGAGGCTAATATTTACCTTTTCAGGCAGACTCAAGAACCAGGAATTAGATACAGACGCTGGTTGCTGACTATTAAAAAATTCAAAATATGACGAAATAATTGATGTGAATTGTGATTTACACGTAATTTTGTGACACATCCTTTCCTTACAAGAATGTGTCTTGGAAGACCGTGGCTTATTTTAATGGGTACTTTTTAATGTATTTGTAAACCAGGTTATATTGTTGTATATCGATCGTACTCATTTTGTCCGAAGTTATTCCAATTTAAAGTAATAATCTTTGAGCGAATCTGCTGTTGAATAATTATAAATTTGTCAACATGTGGAATGCCGCTCTCTCGTATACTATAATACTACTAATTCAAACCTCTCTGTTGGTTAATTGTTGTACAAACAACTACTCACGGTATTCGTCATTTCGAATGAGCTTAACGATATAAAGGTTGTATTGTGCTGAACTCCTGATTATAATTTCGCAATAACGCAACAATACCTGCGTTTTAAATTTTACTGTTTAAGAGAGAGAAAAGCCATAAAACTGTGAAATTGTCGAGTGATGAATGCAAACGTCGTCGTTGTCTTCTAACTATCTTAATTTATTGCTTTAATGCGTTCGTATCTGAAAGATATAATTTATCTTGTCTTATTTTCGTCTCATCGAGAACGTTCTGCGACCAAATTTCATAATAATTATGATTTTTGGATTGCCACGAGTACCATAATGAGTGTTTTCAAATGTAATTTCTTCGATTCGTTCGATAAATTGAATACGGGTATTTGGACAAAACATTTTTGAGCGGGAAGAAAGGATTTTTGTAAAAATTGAATGTATTTTAGAGAAGGGTGAGAAATTTTTGAAGAAATCAACGTGGAAATGTTGGTTGGTTTATATAGTGTTGAATGTTTTGATATGTAAAATCTATGAAAGTCATTATTTAGTAATCATGTACATGTGGAATAAGTGTAAATTTTAATCCTGAACATTGAAAATTGTTTAAATTGCAAGTCTGTGAAGATTTTTACAGTTTTCCCGTATTTTTGATGTGTTAACATCTTAGCACTCGGTCTAAAAGAGGGGGATAAACGAGAACTACAATCATCAGATTTGCGTTACTCTCAGTGCTTATTCTAAGGATTTTTCGGAGTTGCACAAATTTAAAATTTTTGTAACTAGAAGCTGCGTCTTAAACTCCCTCCTCCTCCAAAAAAAATTGGTAGAATCATAATCACTGTTCAAAACTTGTCAACAGTAGCTGTTGACAAGTTTAGAATTGTCAGTTTGAACTAACGGCTAAAGCCCAATTACTTAAATTTGGAATTGAAATTTTGGGTTTAAAAAGAATTGGAAAATGAAAACGATAACTGAAACTAGCTTCAATTCAATTGTTTGAAGCTGCTCAATATGTGCGCAGCTGCACGTTAGAATAAACGCCGGTTGTTTTTACAATTGTAACTCTTGTTTTTGTGTGTTACATGACATGTACGTCATGAGTGTAGCCCTATAGTGGAACTCACGCCTTTTTTTCTCAAGAATTTCGTTTGGTTAGGGCTGTAGGGAAGAAATTCGGGACCGAACTGAAAAAATTTATGGGCTTTTCAAAAAATTGAAAATTGTATGTGTCCATTTTTAGAAGGTTTTCTATGAAAATTTATTTACCTTTTCCCATTATTTTTGAAAATTCCCGACCCTCTCTTGTCAGGCTTGCATTTGATTTTGAAATTGGAAGATTTCAAAAGCAAGATTAACTTTGCTCATCATTCACCATCAGTAAAAATTCATTCGATCTCTGCCTCGTTTTTGGGAAAAGAAATGAGTCAAACTGAATACGGTTATTATCAACCAGTTTCTCTTTTGAGAAGACGTTATTTAATTTCGAGAATTCGGTGGGTAGAAGTTTTGGTGTTGTGAAGCATCGTGAAATTGTACACCTAGCTTACCTCATCTACCATTGTGTAACATTTCGAAGATGTATTTTTCGATTCGCCGATCTAATTCAACTTAAACCGTACATCGCTCGTTAACTTATTTGGTCATAAAATGGTAAAGCCGATAAATTCGACCTGAAATGATCAATTAGGCCGCATGTTTCCGTGGTCGTTTTTCGCAGCTGGACGAATTTAGTACCTAGGTATCGATTTGAAGTCGTAAAATCGCTATCATTGTCGTCTTCGTCAGTAATGTGCGACCGTTCCGGAATCGATTTTCTCATGTCTGTGCTTGGTAATGACTGACATAAACTTTATTCGAGTACTTTTAGTTGTCGCTGAATTTGTGAAGTCGTAATTTCTTCTACAGTTATTCAACTTTTTTAAGAGCCGAGGTGAAGTCGACTGGTGTAAACGGTTTTCGAGTTTTTTTGAAAGCTGTAACGTAATCCGTAGTTTATGCTGTGGAGCATGTATGCGTATAGAGTACGAACCCTCTACTTCTCCATTTGTAAATTTAGAAAAACTAGAATAGGAGTACCATTAGGTGTTACAACACATGGAGACCGGGATATATGTCCATGGTGAAGGAAACAGGTTTTGCTGTGGCTAGTCAGTTAATAGCGGACTGAAACATCAGCATTGTCCAGATTGGTCAGTCTGGGAAGTGGGGCTGACCGTTGCAGTCAGACCATCTTTCATTAGACCTCCGGATTGTTGTCGATCGCACTGAGTTGTGGTCGATCCTCTGGCGTGTCTGTCATCAAACTATCCTTCTGCAAATCAAATTTTTTATTAGTGTTAGGCAATTCAGCAACAGTTAAATTTCGAACTTCCGATGTTTCAGCCTGGTGTATGCATTGTCAAATATTGACAGCTTCGTCGCACAGCCGTAACGTCGCTGTTAATTCTTCTACTCCGTACCGAAAGTGGATAATTTCGATTACGATTCTTCTTTTCAACTTAAGCTCAAGTATAAGGACGCTACCTGGAAGGATACGCTTGACATGTGTAATTTGTCAATACTGGCTCGATTTAGTGCTCGCATATATGTGTGAGTAATTCTTAGGTTAGGGGTAATGCTCGAGCATATCGTTGTTCCATTCGACTCTTAGACATGGATTTCGGAGGGGTGTTGATGTTTCCAAATTTCTCGTCGGTACAACAACGACAACGTTTTGGTTAAATTTCACGAATATATGCCTCGGTCGTTCAGCAAGGATTGTCACCACGTATTTCTCAGTCTCAATCCGCCTTAAGTGCCGACGCACTTTACAGACAGTCGTCAAGTTTCCACAGGGTATGAGCTGTTACATTTGGTCTATCCATCCTAATTGTTTCACCGATCCATCAGCAACGACTGGATTTCGTATTCGAGCCTGTTAGGCGTTACGAGGTGGTGGAGTGTCTAAATTTCGTTCTCTTCGGTTGCTGGTCGAGGGTTTTTTTTTTGTTTTTTTTTGTGGCTTACGTAAAAGCCACGAAATACGATTCGCATCTATCTTATCCGGAGTTAAATCGAAACGATTTCCCAAATGTAATTACGAAGACGAAATATTATTCCGTTAGCGGAAAGAAAAACGTTTTTTTGCGTTTGGTTGTTTGTTTTTGATTTTTTTTTTTTTTAAATTCGTGCGTACGAAGCAAAAGAGAAATTGTAGCGGCAGCGTCGTCGTTTGTTTCTGAGTAATGGGTGCGCTCCGGTTGTAACACCGGACGAGGAAAAAAAAAAGCAACGACGACAACAACACAACAACCAAACGCATTTGTTAATTTAATCGAGTAAAATCATCAACAAATGTAATAATAAGGCCTTCCACGAATCTCTTTACTCGAGCGTGAATAAGGTACTCTGATCTGTGCTGCGAGTTGTGCGTTTATATGCGGTACAGTTTTTATAACCTAATTAAGGACTCCGCGCTGAAACAACAACAACAACAACAACAACAACGAATCGACGTGACGCTGGCAAATGCAACAGGTAGCTGAGGTACACCTCTACCTACCTGCTTACTTTTACTCAAGATCGAGGAGAAACCGCCGCGCCGATCCCGACTGCCCACTTCCTTTTATTCACATATTTGCGTCACTTCGTCGTCCAAATGTCGAAGGCAGAACTCCCTGTCTTGGCTTTTCGCGCCATAATGGCGTGCCCAGAATTTTAAACACTTACCGATGCCAAATCATGGCGTTTTACTCGCTATGAATTTAATTCCCAAAGCTCGGATGCGATATGGATGTGATGGAGTTTGAGTTGCACTTTTAAGACGAACATATGAGAAAGGAGTCGTTCAGATGGTCTATAAGAGCTGAAGGGAAAAGTTAAGGTGAATAATAGAAATTCATAGTGAAAAAGGGAGTGAGAAACGAAAGGAAGTGAGTCACCGCAGAAATTACAAAAGCATTCAAAAAGGACTAGTAGTCGACCGCGGGGCGCTGCCTCCGCGTAGAAATTTGATTTGAGATTTATAATCATCCCGAGAGAAGATCCCAATGAGACAGAGAGATACATAAAGAGAAAATAGATAGAGCTGTTTTTTTCCCAATCTTTTTCTCCTTTTCAGGTTTTTGCTTTTCAGTTAACAAATAATCAAGAAGTGAGGGATATAATCGAAGGAAAAACTAAAAATTTGCCCTCAAGGAGGCTACAGACTGCCACTATGGCTTAAAACCTTCCTTGGGACAATCCACTTGCTGAGTGTAACCAACTTCTGTACATAAAAAAAACGGCTCTATTCCCTCCCTAACTCTCTATGTTTATTGATTTCTCCATCCCAAGCCAAAAACCAACACTACTAAACCATAGTAGATCGTACAAGTATTCCATCATTTTTAACTTGTTTTGTTTTTATGTTACAGGTAAGTCATTCCGGTGGTTTCTTCTGTGAGCAAGTGACGGTTTTTACTCGGTCATTCGCCATCATGAGTACGTATTTATTTTACTTTTCGTTTGAATTTTTAACCAGCGATGTCGCTGCGACGGAGACTGAACAATTTATCACGAGTTAGATAGTCGAAATACAATACCTCTGGCGCTATTAAAATATACCGACACTAGCTTTTTGAGCACTTAGGCGCTTAAACTTTAGATGAGAATTGCGCGATAATCGAATGACGGATCGTTAATCGAGAGTCTCGCATATTAATCCTTTTTTTTCTTTTCTTTTTTTTCTTATGTCTGGAATTCTCTATTTTCCGATCTCTAGTGCACGTTCTTTGGAAACGTACGCGTAACGACAAAGGCTAATGCTGCGAAAGAAAAATGGAATTTTACTCGATTTTCACGTGGTTCGGTATAATAATTTACTTTTTTATTTGCTTCTTGTTTTCGTTGGGAAACTTTAATCGGCGAAAATACGGGTTTTATATTCGGCTAGGTGTTTCAATTCGTGAAAAAATAAGTAATCTGATATTGTTTGCTGATAGAGAATATGAAATGTCGATCAAAACAATTTCGTAAACAGTAAGTGTGGGGGCAAAAAAAGAAGAAAAAAAAGAACTGTAAAAAACTGTATAAGATTTTATTGAACGAGTACGTGATTCATCGTGTAATTGAATTGCGAAATGATCTGTTAATGGAAAAGTGGAGAGATATTTTGTCGCAGAAATCGTATAAATCAGTTTTCGTTCAAAAACTTCGGGAAATGGATTGGCTTATCTAGAAATGGATTTTTTTTTCAATCGTCTTTAGCTACGTGGCTATTTTATTCAGTCACCAGAGGATATATTTTGTGTCGAACTGGGGGAGGAGGATGGTCGGGATCTGGTGGTCAATAGTCTGCTAGTATGAATTTTTCGATCGTATAGTAGAGCATCATTAGAACCGAACAGAACGTTCCGCCATGATGTGCCGGGGCCGGTCTCAAACTGACAACCTTTCAATTGTAAAGTCAAGCCCCTAATCACTATGCCAAGCAGTCGCCCTATGGATATTCAATGCTGGGTTAAAGCCTTATTTTCCATAATCATTGGTGGTGATTCGGAAATAGGGTACTAGATTTTGTTGAAGGTCTAGAAAGAAATCATTCTCCTAAATCGTTAACCAAAACTAATCCTGAATTTTCGGGAATGATTCTTAAACATTTAGTGGTGTTTTCAAATTACTAAATTATTTTAGAGTAAGTGGTGGATTTGCTGTTCCAATTTCATGTTTATCACTGCAAAATTTTTATATTAGTATGCAAAAAAAAATTTCGGTGATGAGAAGGGGGGCTTAAAATTTTTAGGAAGGCAGTTGAAAATACAGAAATATTTTTTTATGGGAGGAAGAGGCGTTCAAAATTATGGGTGAAGAAAAAATTTCGATGTGGGTTTTCTTTAAAAAAGTGCGTTTCATAAATGACATTACTTACGTGTAAAACATTTTTTGTGTCACTTGCTTGACACATTCATTTCAAGAACTACCGTAAATATGTCACCAAAACTCACAAATATGTTACTTATACGTCAGTAATGGAAGACACATCTGTTACTTTTCATAAAGTCCATAATTGAGTTGAACAGAATGTGTCAAAAGAGGGGTTTCAATAATGACATCAAAGTGTCGCCATTTCAAAACATAAATCATGCTTGTGGCACGTGTATGATCATGAAATAATTATGACTAATATATTTCCTCACCTTTGATTGGCTAGGAAAAAAAAAAGTAATTTCCCCCAAGATCCAAATTATTGTATTTAATCGAACAACATACCAATAATTCGAGTCGATCTTGTAAATTATTTTGATATGCTTGTAGATTCACTAATTCTAATCGGAAACACTTATTTAGAGAAAAAAGTCGAACAGATTTTTCTGAAACTACGTAAAGTTTTGGAGTGAGCAAACTTTTTGAACACATTTTCTGAAAATTCTACGTATGAAGTTTTTGAACCAATGCAATAATTATGAGTCACACTTTTCAGGTTAGTAACTTGTTATAGTGCCAGTGTAGTCATTATTTGTCACGAAATGAAAAACTGCTCGGGTTGTTTCTTTAAGGCTGTAATAATTTAAAGAAGCTAATCCTCTTGTGAAAACATGTTCAAAAAGAACAACGAAAAACTGATTTTTCTCTCTATAACCAAGAGGAAACAGTGCGTGGGACTCTAGGTGTGTCAGTTCTCGTCGGTCGATTCGTGAGTAGTGGTGGGCCAAAAATTATCCCAATTTATTAGACTTAGTTTTGCAACCCAAAAAATAAATAAATTAATGAATACGAAATAAATTTGCAAATTATACTTGAGATTAACGTATATTCTAGAACGTATAATACCGTTATATAGTGGACCATTTAGAGACGCTGCTATATATATTTATAACTAGATGTCTCACATGCCAGCTTTGTTTGGTACATGTCTCAAATAGCCTACTACGTTGCTTGCATATTGTAATTTTGAGAAGATGACATTGTAGACATTGAAGGTCAAGGCGTGACTCTTTACGGATTAGGACAACATTTTAAATGTGTATACTTCGCTTTTATAACTCGATCGAAGATGGGCGAAATAGGCCTATTAGTTACCGAATTAAGGCTTTTTGAAGTTTCCACTGCGATTCAAAATTCTTAAAATTTACATTGAACGCAACCCGCAGTACACATTATTTGAAACATTACTTTCTGACGGCATGCCATCGGCCTTTATTTTTTTGTTTGGGCATTCAAGTTTTTTTAAAGAGACACAAATTCAAATAGGCTAAACTCAGCCGTTGTGGAACATCTGGAATCTTGGAATGGTTCGTTGTTATTGTTGTTGTTGTTGTTATTGTTGTTATTGTTTTTATCATTGTTTTTGTCTTGAAAATAACGTATTATGTACGAAATAGAGCACTATTAATTTTATGTTACGTTTCTTCTCTGTCCACAATATACACGCAGCGATGTTGATCTTCCGATGTTGATCTTCCATTCCTCAATTTTCGTTTGTAAATAAGTTTTTGGGTGTGATAAAACAATAAAAGCAACCCTATAACTTTCCAAGTTCATAAATATGTTACTGGCTATGTTGTGAATCCGAGCAATGATGTGAATGCCCATAGACTACGTAACAGGCATTCACGTTATTACCCATTTCATTTTGGGCAATGTTAATTTTGAAGACGTTCATCTGCATTATGTGAGGTGAAGCTAAAATGGGGCATCATGGTTCAGCTATGATTCCAAATCCTGGTTAGGTCTCCTCTTGCCAGAAAAAATTGAAAAATATTTGCTTTTGTGGAATACCTTGTCATAAGAAGTATTCACACATAGGAGGTAATCAACAGCCTTGCGTGTTCTGCCACATCGTACACGATAGTATAAGAGAGCCAAATTCTAGGCAAATACTGGGAATTTTGTAGCCAGTTTTGTGAGTTTTTATAGTGGATTTGGCACAAGCACACAAATACACATATGTACATATACATAAGGTATAATATTATAATATTACGTCGTTTCCTATTCTGTAAGGTGATAAGAAGCGACGCAGCGTGTTTGGTACTAGGCTGTGACATCACCGAGATCTTTGTCAGGTAATTTGTTAGTCTCAATAATGCATCTTACCTGTATGTACGTCATAAAGACGAATATAAGTCAGCCTTTTGGTGGTGACTGTTGTCAAGCCCTATACCTCATACAAGTATTGTGTCCCCCCAGCTGTTAAGAACAACAAAAGCATCATTCAACCTATTTTGGTACGAGGAAAAGATGACGGACTTCTAGCTTCCAGAAATTTCATTCTAGATTTGTCTCTTGCATTATCAAACTTGGCCGATCATACTGGACATTGATGATTGAAAAAAAAAATTGGACAAATAAATGTATGTGTAAAGATCTATTTAGGACGAAGTTAGGTGTGGTGGATTATTATTTTTCGAATAAAAAAAGGCATACAATAAATTATTATTTTTTATTATTAAACGAAAAAAAAAAAGACTTACCTAACCACCTACCATACATGGAGGTCTAAGATAAAAATGCCTTTAATGTCAGGAACAAGTATAAATGATTTTTCAACGAGTGGCCATTAACAAGAATGACCGGGCCTAGTTGGACATTCACGTCATTGCCCGGGAATTCACGTGAATGTCCAATTGACATAATTAGCCAAAACATATAATAGCAGATGTTACCCGTAGCTTCACCGGCGTTGCGCGCGCAACTTGCCATTTTTTTCATTTTCTGTGAAACTGAACAATTTTGCCTCCAGAAATAGAGACTTCGACGATGGCTTCAAACATGTTTCGAAATGAAGCAAATAACTGTTGAAAATTTCATCTAGATCTGCCTAGCGATTCTGAAGTTATGTGGGCGAACAAATATCCTTACATCGAGTTTTACTGATGTAGATGTGGACAAAAATACATCGAAATCGACCAACTCAATCTTGAGATTAGCCCTAACAAACACTCTTCTAAATTTTCATCTTCAAATTATACACGAAAGATAACATGGTAAAATTTTAACGGCGTGTGTGAAGGCGACACTGTCGGTCGTTGGTGTTTTTCGTCGGTATTTGTCAATAATTGTGCGTGGTCAGCGACCCAATGACCCCAACGGCGACGACAAGTAAAATGTCATGGCTTCGCGCCGATTCTCAGGCCATATTCTGCGAAGTCGTCATCCAGAGTACGATGTCGTCGGCCGAAAAGGAGAGAAACGAGCTTCGAACGGCCGTTCGCTGTCGCCGAGAAGAATATAGTGAAGACCGATACCGTAAATGGAATCTATTTTTTTTTTTTTTATTATTATTATTTATTTTTCACTGGAAATGTACGTCCTATTACATCATGTCAACCTTTTGCGACTGCGTGTAAAAAGGTGGGTGGTTTACGAGTTACAAGCAGCTACGAGCATACGACGTTGAATTTGTAACGAACTGGTTTTGTGTGTGTGTGTGTGTGAGTGTGTGAGTGCGTGCGATCGTTAAACTTTGAAGAGTCTGAGCAGGCTCGTCCTTGCTGGAAAATTGTAGCATAGTAATAGTATCTGTCGAATCACGTTTTTTATATCTTTTTTTCGGAATGTGCATATTGATGGGCCAAAAAAAGGGGGGCCAAATAAATATATAGAGCCTATATGACGACGTACGATACGTGGTCAACTCGACTGGTTAGGTGGAAATACCGTATCCATACCATTGCAACCAACACCACCGCTGCTACCACAACAACAACAACAACAACAACAACGATAGCGCAACAGCTTGAGACTCTAATCCGGTTTCCACCGTTTGGTTGGAATCGGGGCGGGTGAAATGTCGAGTATTTGGTTTCCTGTATATACATACTACATAAGTATACCCATATCGTCATTACTATGCTATCGTCGTTACGATTACAATTTTTTGTGCTTTTTTTTTTTCATTTTTCTTATCGTCGAGTCTTACCCATTTCGGGAAGAAAGTATAAATAATACCCTCGAGCCATTTTAGTAGGTCGTGATAACCTCGTTCCTTGAGGTTGAAAAATGCGATTTGAAAATCATCGAGAAAGGTATATTATTGTGTACGTATAATATTCTGTATGTGTACAGTATCTATACTGGTTTAAATGGAGAATTTGAAAAATGTGCGATATGTTCGCCGTCCAAAGTTGTTTTCGTGGATGTAATTTTAGCGGACTGGCTCACGTCCGGCTTCGATTTCGACCAATGCTTTCGGAAACCGCCCGAGATAATCGTCGCTGGCCTCAAATGCGGTCTTATCGATGGCCATGTTACAACACCTCCTTAAGGGGGGATGGCCTCGTTCACTGCAGAGATTGTCAACTTCAATCTTCGAATTTAAGTTTATTCAACTCGGCACTGTTTCGTGTACGATCATACGAGCCTATATCGTCGTCTAATTAACTCAGGCAAGCCAGTAGCGCCACCCCTTTTCCAACGCAGGCAGCTCAAATTTTAGAGAGCGCATGACTGCTGCAGGAAACATTTTTTTTTCCATTATTTTTCAGGGGAAATTTCCCGATTTCTCCCACCCGTGAGTACCGTGGGAGAAAACGGAAATTTTGAAATTTTGCTACCGCATTGCCTACGTGGGCGCAACGGGTCTGAACTGAACTCAGGTTTAACTATCATTGTACAAATGGCTTTGGAGTCCAGTTGTGCCGTACCGAGTAAATACCAGAATTACGAAACGCGAATTTAACGCTAATTTATCCTACCTATGTATAAATGTGATAATCAGTTTGTTAAAAATGTTTCATCCTTGTGGGTTGTGAAATTCTTGCATGAAATTTGTGAGTTTTGGAAAAGTTTATTACTAATTTGTCGTTGACAAAAAGTGGAAATGAATGTGATTTACTTTATTTGTGTTTTCGATATTTTGGTAAGTCAAATTAGAGGATAACGAGAAACGTCTTCTCATTGTTGTTAATTCGAGGGTTAATGTGGGAGTGAAAATTGACTCGCTTGTACAGCTAGGTCTAAGAGTGCAATAAGTGGCGTCAAACCCAACGAGTTTTTCAGAAAATTCAGTGGTTGTTGAATTCCATAACGTGTGAAGTTTTTGATGTGTAAACATCTTCGCCCTCGATCAACGGTAGGGGCTAAAACGAGAATTACGATCATCAGATTTGCGTTAACTCCTACATCTTACCATATTATAACTCTCTTTTGTATGTATTAGTTGGTGTGTTGGTGTGTGGTTGTGTGCATGGGCAACACATTCTCACAACCACACTATTATGTTTACACATCAATCCTTCAAGAGTCCCCAACGGAATTCACGCCTTTTTGTATGGACTTTTATGGAATAACAAATGGATGTTGAGTTATTATGGGAACGTTACGGGCCAAATGCAAGTATGATACTTGAGTAATTCTTATATTTTTCTCATTATCAATTATATCCATTTATAAACGTGAATAAATATAACTGTGTAAAGGTAATAAATTTTTAGATCACTGTGGGTACTTACCGTTCTTGCATTCAGGCTTATGAGTTACAGAACGCCTTTCTCTGGTTCAACACCAGATACTCCAAGTGTAAGGCTCAATGAGTAGAAACACAAGATAGCATGTGTTTACATTCTGCATTAATTCTTTTAGTTTTGGAAAATAGAGCTATTGCATTCAGTGCAATAATGGGACCTGTAAAAAAGCGCCGATCCTGAGTCGTAGATCACAAATATAAGTCACTCAAATTTTTTTATATACGATATAATTATATATAATATATACTTCCACTTTTTGCTCATTTAGGCATACTTTGGGAGTCTGTGGAGCCTCCATTGTTTAACTTATGGAAGTGAAACTTTGATTAGTATTAAACTTTTTTAGGCTGTCATGGGCTACACATTTGTGTTGAAATTTTTGAAATTCATCAGTCATCCAGTTTTGGGGGAAGGGTTCTCAAAGTTTTACAAGCCCACAATGTTGTCATACCGATATCTGGTGTAAATTGAAAAATTTTAGCCTGAAATTGTTACGGTGGTTAGAGACTATTAAGGACTGGTTTGGTATTGAATTTAACAAAAATCTGTCTGCTGCTTTTCGAATGGCGGCCATTACAAATTTGTCACTTTTGGAAAATACATGCTTAACGCGGTTGATGCGTAGAAAAAATATTTGAAATGGTGATCTAGTATCATTGCAAAGTATCAGTATCGACTTTTCCACGATTTAATATGATATAAATTTTGATATAATCTTAATCGAAGGGGACATAAATTATAGGTAGTACATATTGAAGTTATGTCGAAACTAAATAAGCACCTCGGTGACAAGTTAGTGTCCAAGGTGACAAGCTTGATATCGATGATAAAGACGCTTTATCACGTTTCCAAAAACTCGCAGTCAAGTATTTCTTGTATGCGCACACGAATCGGTTTATCAGGTAATACGAAAACTTCGTCGAAAATTCTATTTTAGGTTTGTAAAGAGGTTGTAACTGATACCCAGGTGACACTTTACAGCGATAAGCTGCTGCCATTTGATTTTTGTTTTGACGTTGTGACGACTAAGTGCACTTTTTTTCAACGTATTATTCACTCGATAGGGTAGATTTGCTACTGAAATATTAATGAATATATTATCTCATCCCCCGCTGCCTCCATTATCGAAACAAGTATGTCCGAATTTTGGTATAAATTTACGAAACGTTGTACGAAATTACGAATGATCCACAGGCGCAGCTAACTTTCTTGCGGTGAATCGTCGGTTGCCACAAACGAGTAAAAGACGTCTTTTCAATTTTCCTTAGTTTCGCGTTAGATTCTCAAGAAGGAGAGAATCTCGGCCCAGCCGAGATACACAACTTTATGGATTAAACTTTTTTCAGTAAAGTTGCCTGATAACTATAACTACTATTTAAAACTAAATTTTATCGTAATTATAGCGCAGATACTGTTGTACAGCTTATGTTATTGGTCTTCTTACCATCGCCCAAATTACGTTTCTGCCTGAAGTATCCGAACTATGTTAGGACATAAACACCTTGATTTATTCAATAAATAACTTCTCGCCTCATCGTTTAACAATTTACCATTATTATACTGTCGCAGTATAAAATTGCGATTCTGAAATGCAACTACGCGAATTTGGTAAGGTCACCATTTCTGTCGAATGCATTTTTCCTTGGTTCGAAAAAGCAATGCTTTTAAATATTCATGAGACTGCTGGGATTCCACGATAACCGTGACAATTATGCATGAATGAAATTGTTGGTTATTCAAGTTTAACATGCGGTACTTGCATTTCTTGTTCCTGATTTTTCACTCACTGAATTGATTTTAGTTTCGTAATTGCGTTTTCATGTCGAGATGAATTCTTTCGAGAATTGAAAAATTGTGTTGATTTTCAAAGCGTTCGTCACAATAACAGAAATTTTCGAAACTAATTTATTGTAATTTTCTCGGGAGCTGGTCACGCCCATTAATTGGATGAGAAATGGCACATTCGAGCCAAAAAAGTGTGGAAAATAATCAGCGGCGATGACTGCGGGTGCATTCGAATCAAATCTCCACTCGTTTGGAAAAATTTCGTGATTACGAGTAGATTGGACTTCTATAAATATAGAAGTTGAATTTGCTTCGCAGTAGGGTTTCTCAACCTTTTTTTACCGGGAGTGAACTCTTTTCAAGGTCTCAAGTCCCATCGTTCCTCTACTCTTGAATAACTGCTAAATCAGAACTACAAAAGAATATGTAGCCATTTGGTTATTTATATTGTAAATTTCCATCCTTTCCCATTTTCGCCACCCAATCCATGAAAATCGTCCACGTTGGGAAACTCGGCTTTGCAAGGTGTTAGGTGATGATTTGGTGGCAGTTATACCATAAATATCTACTTGAAAACGTGAGTTAGTTTGACTCCGGCTTAAGATCATGTTCATATTTGAAATTTCGGTGTTGACAACTTTCGATCTTTTAATACTGAGTTCAGAGTTGACTTATTACTGTGTAACTCTGCCCCTTATAGGGTATTCATTATAACTGATAAACCGTAAGTACCTATAAGTGGTTACAGACAAATTCGTGAATTTTGTGATGGAATTCGACTTGAAAAGCAACCTTAGTCGGTGCAGCTTTATTTTGATCTCTGCGTGTCAGTGCTGCTGCGAGAAACTTCTGCTACGATTTCGTTCCTAGAATATCACGTCAGGATAATTCACGAATTTTTCGAGCTTACATACAACGCTGTTTGCCTCATTAGTTACTGGAAAGTAGGCATTATGATTTTTTCCCTCTATTCTGTTGGAATTGGAGCTGGCTTTGGTCGTTCGTTAAATTATATTATTATGTTTCCTCACTGACTTCCAACAAAGTTGGTCTGTTCACTAGGTATAGGTATGTGGTTTTGCTGTTGCTATGAGCTATGTGATAACAGTAATACCAGGGCATTGTGCGAATCGCGAGTAATTATCTAGTACCTAGGTACTCGAAAGTAATTTACCCATTTGCCCCTTCCCGTTTTCTTTTATATCTCTAACTAAATGGTAGTGAGAATGTGTTTATTTTTGTAGGACGAAATAAATATCGAGGTATATCGTTACGGCTCGTAATTATGGTATCAAGGACTGGGCATTGTTCGTGCAATTGAGTCGCTTTTTTTTTTTTTGTTGTAGGAATTTTTTAATCGACGATTATACCAGAAATAATGCGAACAGCGGATAAAAAAATAAAATGAAAAAATTAATTGAATTAGAGAGATGTTTACATTGGTGAAATCCGGCTTTCGTTTTCGGCGCTGGAATGGAAACGCCTCGATTTTTTACCTTAGTTTTTTTCGGTATTTTTTCTTATATTTTTTTTATTTTTTAGCAGCATGGTGCGTCTTCTTTTGTTTTTTCAATGAAATTGAGGACGACGAACGATGTGAGTGGAGAATATTTTTTCGCTTTTTATACGCTGGTCGACGGCCTTTGCACTTCCGAAGTAGAAAGGTGATGAGTGATGAGTGGTGTCACGCGGTGGTCGGATGTGGAAAGGGCTAATTTTTTTCATGCTTCGGGTACTTTTTTTTTTTTTTCGTCTTTTGTCGACCTCGATGTGCGACTGATCCTGGACGAAGCTCCGCATTATAGACGACGACAGATACCTATGGGTTCCATTGGTGGTGGTAGTCACGTATTTGACGTTGCAAGTATCCCGAATATATGCGAGTGAAACAAAAACAAAAAATAGAAACCTACGATGATCGTCGAAATTCACTTGTTTCGCCTGTGCACGTTTGTGATTTTATTTTTTCCATTATTTGTAGGAAGGATTGTTACTAGTTATCGAATGCTTTTGCCTAGATGATGTCATATTCCTCAACATCTAGGTCGTGTCTCATTTTCGAAAAGACAGCCAACGTAAGTACGGTAGAGTTCGTTTTCTTTAGCAGGGTTGAGACTTGAAACCAAGCAACCAATGCTCGTTCTTTCCCACACTGTCTGAATTCGCCATGGTTATAGACATGTAGAAAATATTCTTGTGGTGCTCAAAATCGTTTTCAGATCATTCAAACTGGTGTAAAACGTTCTTCAAATGCTTTTTAATTTGACAGGAATTCTGACGAAGCACGGTTGCCATTAACGGAGCCTTTTGACGTTGGACTCTGTCTTCTAAATCTGGGTATATTGGCTCACCTTTCGGCTGACTGTTGTATAAGATATATGTAACGCGACACACAAAGTTTGATGGGCACGCTCTATTGTCAGTCTGAAACTCGTCGTGCAACACTATAACTTGAGGCTTAGGGTGAGGAGTAGGTGTTTGTTCCACTATCTTTTACGTTGAGTAAACTTCAGAATGCTTTTTTTTTGCTTCTCATTTTCACTGGTTTGGTCTTATCCCAGCTTTTCATCAAGTCTGGATACTTTGGTCCGACAACTTCCTCAAAAAGGTGATGTCGCTTGTAAACTCATAAATTACCTCGGTGTAACTTTGAATCTTGAAAAATTATTACGACTGTATAAATCATTTATTTTGAAGACGAGGGGGCAACGAGTAAAGATACCAAAGAGAAAATAATATTAGCCTAATGAAAATTCGCATTCAGTGCCTCGACAGTCGTAAACGCGTCGTTAAGATGTGCCAAATTTGAGGTCTTGATTCTATCTGCAAGGCCAAGTTGTGACCTAATAAGAGAAAATTGAAAAATTTTAATTCTGTTCTGCGAAAATCTTACGAATCGTCATAATGAACGTAATTTAATGAATTGAAGTTTAGTAAATGTTGCGAGTGTTTTTCTATTGAGTTTTCACATAGAATGTGCTGTTCCGGGGGCTTTGGCTCCCCAGATCGTACGCAGATATTTTAAATTCTTTTTCCGTGTGGCCGTAGTTATTTTTGTTTTTCGGTAACACATTTCAGCAACCCTCCCTCTATACTGCCCACCATCAAATGAATTCTTGGAGCTTCTGTCAGCGTGCCATAGAGTTGGATCTTCGGAGGAACGACTAGGCTAGTAAAATTTAATTTGATATTTTGAAAACTGGGCTTCTCGTCGTCGTGTATTAATGAAGAAGAAAAACAATTTGTGGAAACATCCTCAGCGAAAAATCTGATGATATGAATTTCGATTTCGACATCATCAAAATCTCGAGCTCCGGTTTCGTATCGTAAGAATGAGGTCCACTTTCGGAAAATTTCGCTATTTTGGACTAACTTCCTGTCCTACCGCGAAGCTCCGAAGTAAATTTCACAATTTTTCTGCCGGTTGCCCATCTGTTTATTCTTACTTTGCTTGTAGTTGTAAAATTTTCACGGATTACAGTCGGAAATGGCAGCAAAACGTACTCGTATCACTTTGTCGGTCGTAATTGAAAATTGTCGAAGGTATTCGGTTGGTATTCGTCGTCTAAATATTCAGATAACAGAATTTTCTCGTGCTGCAGCCGACTACTAACAACGTTTCTTCGCATATTACGTACGTTATCAGTGCTGTTGGTAGCTGTAGTCGTATGAAATTTCGTGATTCCTTCTCGCAGGTCGCAATAACCACCCGTCGTCGTTCGTGCACCCACTCACCCACTCGTACCTCCGGCTATTTGGTATTGCGCCTTTTTACGTACGCTTTTCTGCTAAATTAAGGAGAATTATTACCATTTTTTATTACTCGCACAATATGCATGTGTAACTTTTGACGGCGTGTTACGTAGGTACCCGAAAATGAATAATGAAATTATTTCAAAAATACACGATACATACTTTTCGGGCGCGTTAAACTTTTTTTTTTTTTTTTTTTTTACATAACATGGCCAAACCTATTGTTATATTGCACATGCAGGGCCGTAGGATCTACGTCGACGTATGCTCGTGCTTCGCAACTTTCGAGATTTTCTCGTGGTGTATTTAGCAATTTTTCGGGTCAATGTTCGCGAAATGGTTTAGAAACTAGTGCCCCTGCCGACTATCACATATCTTGCGCCAAACGACGTTCGTGCCCATTCTTCTTTTCTTTCGAAGATTACTCAACAAGTGCACCCACGCTCACAGACTTGAAATTCTATTATTGGCTGGACAAAAGACTATTTTCGATTATTTCTTTATAACGCTAATTACGCCGTGTATGTAAAATTTGGTCGAAGTACTGTCGTCATCATGTGTCTCGTGATGTTGATGAGCTAATGCTAGACCAAGATAGAGACCATGATGGTAGTCTTAAGTTTAGTTTTTGTCCAGTCAAGTCTTAGTCTTAGTCGTTGCTAATTTGATTGTTACGATGGCTAAATTAAATTTGTTATTCATACCTCTTGAAAACTCCCTATCAAGCAGAGATGAATGAAAAAATTTCTATCATTTTACAGTTTATTCATATTTTTCCTTCCGTTTTTTGTTCGGTGTTGGTTGTGCGTAGTCGTATGTGGGTCTTCAAAATCAGTTCTGTCTCATCATCTTAGCAACATAATGGTCTACGAATTGTCTGTTGGAAAAAAATAACTGAGCTGTAGTTGTGTTGTAGACTTTCTAAAGGCGTTCAGGTTAAGTGTAGAATTTTTGTAAGCTCTGAAGAGCAAATCTACGGTGTGAGAAGTAGTAGCGGTGGAGAATTCAATATGAAAGCTGAAAGCACGTGAAGATGGCGTGAACTTATTCTAATGTAAAGTTGCAGCGACCTGTGTTTTCAAAAAGGTGTGGTGAAGAGATGAGTTGTGACTGTCAGACTTCAATACTACGGTATATTAAAATGATCACTACTGAGCTCTTTATATATTCTCATGGCTTATACCAAACCTGTGTTCGTCATTGTGTTGAATCTTTCGTCTGCACAAATTGGCTTTACTTGACATAATTTTTTGTTGCTTTTTACCGATTGCGTACGGAGGAGGTTATATGTTTAGTATGTCTATCTCTGGAACTAACGGCATTTTGGTCGCTCCGAAAAAGTGTCTTACTTTATATATTTTAATGAAAGTAGGCCCAAAATTTTGCTGACCACGCGGAAAATATTCTAGGCTATTCATATTTGAAAACAAAAAATTAGAAGGGTTTAAATCTAGAAAATGAAAATTAAGAGATTGAAAATATTATTGTCATAAATATGGGCGTATCCACCTATGAGAGCTACTAATTCAGATTAACGTAGTCGGTTTTTTTTGTTTTTTTTTTTTCAAATAAAATTTATTAGAATGGAAAAACGCATCGCTGTCGTCATTGTATTCTTTTGTAGACAAATATCGCATTGTCTCCCGAGAACATCGACATTAACCAGTACAATAGATAGGAGAATTTACACTCGCGCAACGTAATATACTTGTACCTACCGATGTATTAGAAACAATCTTTAGGAGAATAAATGAATGAACTTCGGGAAAAAAAAATGTTCGTAGAATTTGCTCCAGACAACACTAATATGGTGTCGTCCTACATTATGACGCTGTCGGTTGAAGAGAACAACCACATTGTAGGATATGTGGCCACGCTAGCGAAAAATGAGAAACATAATAAGCCTAAAGAGAGAAACCTTGTGATTCGGACTAATGATTTGCTTAATCTGGCTCATAATATTACTCTAAATAGGTACGTACTTATATGTGTATGCTGTGGCGTAGGACTTCACCAAACCAAGTGGTTGGAGCCCTTCGAGCATTCACCAAAACTTAGGTGCCAGCTCAACCGCATATCAAGCCAAGGTTTAGTATTAGTGACGACTAAACGCTTAACGAATGGTATAGTTTAATTAGGTTACCAATAAGAGTGAAAATTTCGTTAGTAAAATCAATACCAAGAGTTGACAATTCAGGGCCAAGACGAGACTATGCAAAGCAGAGACCAAAACAAAAACCGATTATGCACAGCCAAGACCAGGATCATAACTCTAGGTTGCAAGACCGAAACCAAGATTACCATTCTCTTGGTCTTGCTTTTGCTCATCTTCACCTAAAGTGCTTCAGAGACACAAAATTTTCATCCATCTTGGGGCCACGGCTATCACAGTTGTTATTTCATTGAGCCACCCTTGAAAGATGTACCCGTTATTAATGTTGTAACCTGTCGCCCACGAACTCCGCCTACGCATAGCAATTTGATTTGAGACGTAAAATCATCCTAAGAGGAAGATCTCAGTGAGAAAAAGAGAGCCATAGAAAAAGAGAGAGGGCTGTTTTTTTTATCTTCTTATCTTTTTTCTCTTTTTGTTTTTCAGTGTAAAAACAAAAAATTTTCCAACGAATACTGAAAAAACGTCGATGAGTTAGAGAATTTTTTTTTTTTCATCGAATTACAATTTTTCAGGACAAAATCGAAAAATACTATTGTGATCGGTTGTTGTTAGAAGATTATGCCTCTTTTGTATGTACCTTCGTCTTGAATGAAGACGACGACGTTTGTTCGTCGTACCCATTTAAGGAATGTTGAATCTCCGGAGGTTGGTCGATTTTTTTGCCAAAGAGGTACCTGTAACGTTTTAAAATATATTTGCATGGATGTTCGTTGACAAACAGTTACGACGAAAAGACGAATTTTTTTATTGGTCGCACAATGTGAAATATGAACGCGGATTTGAAACAATCGGAAAATAAATCGAAGAGGAGAAAAAAAAATGGAAATAAAATTCACGCGAGACAACAATGATACGTGATCGTTCCAGATTGCTGTGCAATCGAAAAAAAGGAACCTCATTCTCTGTGTTGCCGGTAGAAAGTACGGCGATTCTTGCAGAAAATGGAGAAGTCGAGGCAAAGAACGAAGAAACGATACCTAGCTATCGTCGTCGTCGTCGTCGTCGCCGTTGAAAAAATGTTTTTTGAGTCGCGGAACACCGATTCGATTAATCGATCTCTCCTTATTTCTCGTTCGATATTGGTCACGAATAGAATCGCATCGTCAACTTCCGATTTGACTATGGTTGGCCATTGTCATTGTGTGGAGTGGGTCTGGAACCTCGATGTTCCTAAATTAATAACGCGTTGACTTATTTGGTCTTCGCCAGGTCACCACCAAACTGTATTGTCCGGTGTAGAGAGAACGTCTGCGAAAGTACTCTATAAATAGCTCTGGCGAAGGCGTACAGGGGGGCAGACAAAAGTTTTCATGCGCGCAAAGAAAATAGGACAAAATGTATCTATTTGAAGGAAAAAAAACTAGCGCAGCAGTGCTTTGCTAGCAAACTGGGTTTATAGATATTTCATTGCTAGTTTCAGGTTACGAAATTTCAAAAAAATTATTGACAATTAGCCATATCTTTAACAAAAATATCAATCTATCGATGTTTTATCGCTAAAAACAGCTTTTCCAGCGATTTTTTATTTACAGTTTTTTCGAGAATTACATAACCTATGAGCACTAAAATTCTTTTAGACCTGCTCCCATACAATAGCTCTCTTTCGTAAAAATTTCAGTCCTGTCTGTTTGGTAGTTTTCTCAAAACCATGAACACTGAATTCTTTTCAGAAATTTTTCTTCTCCAGTTTTCTCGGAAACTACTGAATTAATAGGCACCAAACTTGTAAGAAACTTGCACCAATATAAGAAAAGTCTATCTTGAAAATTTCATCCTGATTCCTTCTGTTATTTTCTCAGAATCCCAGAAAAACGACTTTTCAAGGAATTTTTTGTTTTCCAGTTTTCTCAGAAACTAATTAACCGATAGGCAAAAAACTTCTTTTAGATCTGCTCCAATATGAGAACTATCTCTCTTAAAAATTTCAGCCTTATCCACGCGGTGGTTTTCTCAGAACCGTGAACACAAAATTTTAAGCGATACGTACATACATACATAAATACACATAAAAAAAATTAGGTAAAATTGAATAAATGGTACCAATCGTTTTCTCATCTCATGAAACGGATAATTTTCATCATCCTCACTCCCAACAGTTCCATGAGGTTAATTTTAATACCCCGTTTGCAAGCAAACTGAGTAAAAATGCTAAGATTTGAATATAGGTCGAAATCGATCGATGGTAACAAAACAAAAAGTTTGTTATGTCTCGAGGTGAGTAAAAAAAAAAAGAAGTAAATAACCTAAGTATATTTGTTTTGTTCGTAGATTTTAACTTATGGGAGGGGGCAGTCACCCCTACGAACCCTAGGACAGTTTCAGGGCCTTGGAGAGGAAATCCGAGCCCGGGGAAAAAAACTTTGTAGGCCCCCTAAAAATTGAAAACTACATTTCTGTGCAGATGTAATATGAAGAATTTATTTTGAGAAAGGGTTTTGTAATATTGGGGGTCTATTTCGCTAGCATTGTGAGCGAAAAAATTTTTTTAAGGGTTTTTCAGTATATTTTTCGCAAAAATCTATTTAATTTCCTTTTTTTTTTTTTAGAATGCTGGCCCCTTAAAATTGCCGGGCCCAGAGGAATCCCTCTTCTACCCTCCTCCTTAGGCTTGGCCGATTTAGTCGCTTATCTCGACTCGATCGCAGCGACATTATCGCAGGTTTTTGGTTAATGTGCTACGATCTCGCTGTAGAATTTTGTGCCTTGCTCATTTCCTAGTTTTTGTGAAAAAGGAAAGTGATGATATACTTGTCACTTTATATTCAGTGAGATGACATAGAAAACATTCAACAAAACTGGTTGTCTGCGAAATTAAGGAACGAAATATTTTAGATCATAACAGTCGCCACTGCCTTTTTTCCCTTTGATTTCTCTTGCACTGGGCTGTTGTGGTTTCGAGCTGGTATTACATATGCTTTTCTCTTGTTGTGTTCGTCTGTACTTGGGTGAATTTTTAAGAATGAAGTTCCAGTTTGTGTGGCTGTTGAAAGTCCCCAACCACAAAGCGCAAATATCGTTTAAACGTATCCTGTTACCAAATGTTTGTTACATTCTGTCCAAGTTGGTTAGACATTTCATGCAGTGTGACTAGCAGTAAGTATCTATGCTGATGATGCCAAACATTATTGATAGATAGAGACGGTTACAAAATGAAATCATCTTGGCACAATGTACATTATAGTTATCATGAAACGTCTAACAAACTGGGACAGATACTGTAATTCAGTTCACCTCCCAATATAAGTCTGCACAAGGCACTTACACTGAATGAAAATAAAAAATTTATACTTCGGTAGAATTAATCGTTGAGAGTGGTCTCTGACACGACTGTATGTCATGAACTGTCTAGACTTTTCATAAAATGCGAAATTATAACAAACGGCTTACGACGCGCATACACCTTGCATTACTCTCAATTTTTACCAAGAATACACTCCGTTATTGCACAATAATCATAATCTATCGAAATGTTCAAATCATCATTCGTTCATTCATTAGATAATCGTCTAGCCATTTGGAAGCTAATTGCAGCATATCCGAGCTACAAACGAGAGCCTTTAATATAGCCTACGTTAATTACCGGCGCTGTTTGTCGAATTACTTTCGAGTGTCAGATTCCATTTACTGCGCCAAGTTTACACTCCTTCTCCTTGGCGGCGGGTATTTCGGTTCGATAACCGTCTGAAATTGAAAGGCGAAAGAAAATAAAATTATCATATTTTTCCCCTCACATCTTATGTTTCTGTGCGAGGATTTTTTCTGTTTATAAGGTGCTATTTTATGATCCATTTCCCTTGGGTTTAATGGTGGTTGCCATGGTACGGCGCTTTTTCTGACATTTCAAAGTGGTGTGACATTTCAATTCCTCGATTCTTTGGCATAACATCTTCCTGATAGATAACCCGACGACGCGGCGGCTACGTTAGGCGGACCGCAAATCTATGAATAAATTATGGTTAAACCCTCCTCTGTACTTGGTCCATTTTTCAGTTTCTCCCAGCTAAATCGAACAGCGTTAGGAAGGTTTAATGCAACTCTTTTCCACATTGTTAGGCCAATTTTTGAAAAAAAAAATGGATGATTCACTTTTTGTCCCCAAATTCGAAAATAATGAAAATTATGTTCAAGGACGAGTATAGTGAACTTTTCATGCTAAATACTTCTAAGTGAAACGTGTTGAAGAATAAGAGGATGTGTGAGGTCGCGTATAATTATTTTTCAGTTTCGCAGTTCCTCAGCGTGACCAAAGATGTCATTTAGATTCGTGCTAGATGTGGAAAATTAAAAAGAATAAATTTTCGTCTAAACTTTCTCCAATACTGGCTCTGCACCTGCCTTTTTACGTGCCATCTTCCAAACTTACGTTTTAAGACGAGTATAGTGAATTTTTCATATTAAACGCGCTCTTGAACCCGCTCTTTCGAGAGTAACGTGTTTAACAAGGTTTTAGTTGTAACTTTTGTCCTGAGGAAAACTATTCAGAGGAGGAGTCATTCAATATAGCTTAACATTTCCTACCATAAGTCAATATAGTTCATTTTATCTTAATCTGGTGTCAAGATATCTCAGTTTAAGTCAAAGGTGAACTGGTGAACAGATTTGGCCAATATTTCAATATAAGTTTATACATTATATTTATTTTATTGATTTGCACAAATGTGAGATACCATATAAAATTAATTTTAGATTTTCCTTAAATCAAGATTTAAATTTCGAATTCGAATACTGATACATTAGAGGTACTGAACAAAAGAATGTGGTATGCTTCTTTTAGTCTAAGGCGCCAAAACTTGAAATCGGTTCCTGGCAAAGGGAAAGGGTTGTTCATGGAAATAAAAAAAGGGTCAAGTTTTTGTCGGTCTTTTCACAGTAGCGTCCCCATTTTGACCTATTGATATAAAATATATTGATGGGAAATCAAAAGTAATAATGGTAATAAACAAAAACAAAAAAAAAAAAAACAACATATAACCCGACCAAAGTCATCGACATAATAATGAATGTGATTGGTAGTCACAGTTTTGTTTACTTGATTGAAATTTTGAGGAAGAGAATTGTCTGCATCCTATGAAAGGGCCCTCAACTTGTTAAGTGCAAACAAAACCAAATCTTGAAACCGTTTAAAGACAGCCACTTTACAAGATATTTGTATGATAGAAATAAAAATTGCTTTGATTTTAATGTAGATGAATTGGTAAAATACCATAATGTGGATATGTACACCTTTAACTGAGTATTATGTCTATTCTTTGTGAACAGTTTTTTTTTTAAAGAAATTTTGCCTCTGTTTTCACATGTTATCATTTTGCCATAATGTATTCTTCCTTTGCATATTGTCACATTTTCTTAAATTGTCAAGTTTTCTTTAACTTGAAAATTTTTTTGTTTTCCTGTAGCATATAAATTTATAAATAAGATTTCTATGTCTGGATATCTTGGAATATAGGGGTTCTGTAGTTTATTCCATATTTTTATATTGTAATATGAATAATGAAATTATATTTGTGGCAACTTCTGGTCAGTGTTGATGGGTGTATTTATAAACCTACTGGTTGGTTGTGTGGCCAGTTCCTACATACGTGTAATAAAGACTCTTTTTGGTTCATGGGCTTTAGCTCACCGCTACAGTTTAATTTTATTACTGGCTGTGTGCCATACACGAACAAGGTTTAATTGTAGTTGTGCACCTGTGCATCATAGATTGCCCTACAAATGGTAACCCCAACATGCGCATTAACACTGAAGAATATTCTTCCAGTTCTCCTATGCCCTGGTGGCATTTCCTTCCCAGAAATGGATCAATGAAAATTAAACCAGCAACCATTTGACCAGCTCATCTCCTTTCTCATCTCTGTTGCTGGGTGCTCCACAACAGTGGAGAGTGGCAGATCATTAAGAGTCAAGGACAACAACATACCTTTCAGTATGTCCACACCTCCCCTGAATACCATGGCAATCCTATTGTCATCAGCAGTTGCCCATTCCTCCACCACCTCAGTATCCTATACACCATTTGGTGGGGGAATATAGAGGCAGCAGCTCCAGCAGACTGAAGTAGACAACTCTCAGCTTGATCTATTGCCTGTTCAACAATGGCGATCAACATCTACCATAACCCAAAAGCCATCACCAGATATCTTGGCTGCAGCCCCTGTCCTCTCACATATTGACTGTTCTGCCACAGTTTATTGTGAGGAACCTGAGGCTTTGTCTCCAAAGTCCAACTGACCACAAATTTGGCACATGCACATGGTAATGCCACTGAGCACCCGATTTTTTTAGCAATCTCAGGTTTACTTCTACCATTGGTTGCTAATATAGTCTGTGATTTACTGTGCAGCACTGATCAAACCTAGCAGTCCTGAAGTAACCTCCACCAAGTGATTCTCAAGGAGTTCTCACCCTCAAACAACATATGGGTATGGGAATTCTTTGAACAGACAGTCTGTGAGCCTGGAGAGAAACCAAGAGCTTTCCAGTGCCAACTGATTCAACTCAATAATGGTCAAATTGATGATACTATAATCCTTGGTCTACTGTATTGTAGCTTGCCATCTATCATCTGACAGCCTTTGTCAATGCAACACCCAGAAAGCTTGCAATTGGATGCTATTGCTGCTGACAAAGCAATTGCACTAGAGCTACCTTTCATATCGCAATTTCTAGACACTACTATAGCAGCCAATATCTCCTTACACAAGTTGAGAGTTACTAGGGTCAGTGTAATCCTTCTCTTGTACCAAGCCTTAATAGTCCCTGTGTCTAGCAGAGTGTTGGTGGAACAGTCTTCAATGATTTACTCAGACCCAGTTGCCCCTCATTAGCACTGCCCAATCTCCACCTACAATCTGGTGCTTCACATGACACAACTAAGATAGGCTATCTCCCCTGCCCTCTATTCAATACATGTATTTGGTTACAGTTTTGACTGGGCATTAGCAATGAGCACTGTCCTCAGACTATTTCACTTGACAGACCAGTTCTGTAAGTACACCTCTTTCAGAATTGAACCCAATGAGTTTGCCTCCATCTTTCTCAAAACCTGTGTCAAATTACAGAGTTTTGCTCCATCAATATTGAATCAACCTGATTCCACTCTAGCCTCAGCCCACAGAGTTCCGTTTCCTCTCCCTAGGTGAGGCAGGTGTCAATCAACTTCTTTGTTGTCGATGATGGTCACATTGACTGGAAAGAAACATCTACACATTCATGATGAATGTGATATGCTGATGCCTCTAGCTCCCTTACTGTGAGAGTCTTCTCATCACCATACATGCATTTATCATGTGCTTGATATCATCTGTTTCCCTTCTGGAAATATTTGCAGAAGAGTAATGTGGGGACTTCTGATCAGTGGTAATGGGTGTATTTATACACTGGCTGGTAGGTTGTGTGGCCAGTTTTTACATACGTAGGACAAAGACTATTTTTGGTTCACTGGCTGTAGCTCACCCCTATAGTCTAATTTTATTACTGGATGTGTGCTATACACGAACCTAGTGTAATTGTAGCTGAGCGCCTGCGCATCACAGAGTGCCCTACAATATTAAATAACTATTAATGTGGTATAAGATAGTAGTGCGAAATATTTATATTTTTTCCATTCCCCATTTCTTCCAATAATTGATTAATAAAATTCTAATCTCATTGTAATCCCAAAATTTTGGTGGTAAAACTTTTTAAAACTTTGGAAAAAACAAAGCAAAAAACGTGTAAAAAATATCGATTTTTTTTTGGAAAAATATCGTATCAATATTTCCCCGGAAAATATCGTATTACTATTTTTCGTACTCTCACAAAGTCAAAGGAGCTTTGTGAATCCACTATTCACTGAATTGTTGGCACCATTGCCCTGAAATAAAAAGTTCCACTCATTAATGAAAATAAAAAAAATTTAATGAATATTTGTCAACTTGTTCTTGCTAGATAATTTGGATGTTTTATATCCTAGGGAGAAAGAAAAGGAAACAAAATATTCCGATTATTCTCCTGTGTTTTAAATTTTAAAAAGCTGAGGAGGGAAAAGATACTGATTTAACAAATACTTAAAGGAACGACACTTTCTTGTTTTTGAAATTTATGATGATAAACTTTAGAGATATATATGTAGTATGTAAAGAAGCTAAAGCCCCGTGGTTTTCAAAAAAATAAAATAAATTTTTTAATAAAGCTTGCTACTCTAGAATTTTGAAATTTTCATGTCCTGTCAACTTGCTCTTCTAGTCAAACTTACAGCTCTAAAGCTTCAAGATTTTCATAAGTTTCGAAAACCTGCTATTTTAGCTAAGTATGCTGCACTACGTCGAAACCATATAGCCCAAGTCTAGAATTTATTTTGATATCTTCGTGCTAGCACTAGTCTTCATTTTGAGAGAAATTGACGGTTTGGACGGGATCCGGTGGTCAGTGGTCTACAATCATGAATTTTGCCACCACGTACGATACGGGAGCACCGAATGAGCTAAACCGATTACACAACCACTTTTGGTTCGGGAATGTGATCGCAGCTGGTCTCAAAAGTGCGACCTTTTTTTAATACCGTTGCGAGACCGAGCACCTAATCACTACGCCACTCCGACTCCTTTGTCATGTACTCAATAAAGTAAAGGCAGCAGGTGGGCCTAACCATGTTTTTTTCCGATGATTTTTTTCTCTTTTTTCTTCGGCATTTTTGTGGTTACCTGGACAATGAGGAAAAAAGGTGAAGCGCGAACTATTGCAGGTAAACAATGACGAAGGAATTTCTGTTGGAATTCGTTTAATAAGAGGACGAACGAATGGATGCGTTAAGTGTATTCGCGCAGTGTAATAATTCGGAAGGTAGCAGTGGTGAGACATTTTTATTTTTAGGGGTGCGTTCAAACTCTAAACTTTCGTTTTTCTAAATCAAGATTAACAGTTGAGGCAACGACGAATATGCGTTATTGGTATTTTCCAACGTCGTCATTAATTATTCATCCAGTCACAAAATTAAACGAGGGAAGCCGCCGGTTTTTCCATAAACGGTTTTTAACCTAGTTCCAAATATTCAGATTTCCGAGGAAGCAGTTCATCTCGCTGTGAGAAGTCCGTGGTGTGAACCTGCGAACAACGTCTCTTCGTTAAACAGTTCGAATGAGATTTTTTTTTGCTTTCAGACGTAGTATACTTGTTAGCTGAACACTCTGACATCATCATCAGTGCTGCCACTTATCCCATAGTTGAGAAATAGTGAGTGCGTACTCTTACATGCTGCGTACTCTTACACGACTTTCCCGAGAAAATTTTAGAAAATTGTTGAATCAAGAATTTGTTGGAAGATTAGGGTTGGGCTTGGCCATAGAGAAGAACCATTGGATTTGGCTTGGGAATGGTGATATTAATGAGGTTTTGATCCGCGGATGATACTAACAATAAGACAATGTGTTTATGGGATTAAGATTGGCTGCTGTTCAATGTTCATGTAGTAGCTATTGACGGCTGGTCAAAATTGGTTGGCAGTTATGGATTTTTTTTTTTTTTGTGGTGCATTTTCTTAATTTTTTAGTGGACCTTTATGTCATTAAGTTAAAGTTGAACCGACTAATTTTCGCCGTTTTCCTAGACCGCTTTTTGAATTAGCAAGTTTTAAGACCTTAAAGAAGTATACCTACTACACTGTTATTTAATGGTGTTTCGATTTGCGTAGTGGCGATATGCCTCAGTCTTGGTTAACTTGTGGTGTTCTTTGGGTGGAAGTAGAAGAATGTTTTATCAACTTCATAACAGCGTGTCCCCGATGGTTGAAAATTGGAAATTTTGCTTTTCACGTCACTTCGTCTAAATGCACGAGTATTTTTTCAACGTTCGATTTAAATCTGTAAAAAATTCTTTTATATTCTGATCTACCGTTGATGGTTATGATGTATCGTTTCCGTTCTGTTTTTTTCTTTTTTTTTCACTTTTTTTTTGTACCTTATTCTCATTTTTCGCCTGTCATATTTATGTACGTCCGTTAACGTCGAAAAAATAATTAATTTTTGGACTGCACGACTGCGAACGGCTATATTCGCGGTTACGCAGTTACGCGTTGGTTCCGTTACAGACGTGCAACAGCCTGAAGAAGCGAAGCTTTGCTGCTGGCGGCTGGTGGCTGGAGGACGGATGTTTGGATGTTCGGATGTTAGGATGTTCGGATGTACGGAGAACCGAGGCCAAAATCGATGACGCGGCGCGGTGTGTCCTTGGTTTCTTCTGTGCTTGTGGTTTTTTTTTATATATATATTATATATAAAAAACTTATTTTACGGACGAGAATCGAAAATAAGATCGAATTTTAATCGCGAAGGGGACATCAATTTTGGCGATACCGTTAGCTCGAATGTAATTTACATTTCGCTGCCTGCGAACCACGCGTTAGAGCGGATAATGGCGACTGGAGTCCGATAATTGTCACGTCATCCGTTGTTGATAGTGGTGGTGAGCAAAATTGATCTCAGTTTTGCAAATAATGCATTATCCTGGCCAACATCAACTATACAAGATTAAGATCAAGATCAGTTTCACAAGACCAAGACCAACATTTGACCACGCGAGTCAAAACCGAATGCAAGACTTGAATAAAATTGGAACAGACTGTGAAGGGTATATTTGGTGTTGAATTTTTTTATCTCTCTTTTCGAACATTCATGGTGTTGGTGATAAGTTCAGATTTTTGTATTTGTTACGGGTAATTATGTAAATTGGTTATTCATGTGAGTGTCTAGTTAATTTGGACGTTTACGGGAATGCCTGGACATTCACGTGAATGTCTAATTTGGTTCGGTTATTCTTGTTGATGACCAATTTTTGGACAATCATTTATACTTGTTAGAACATTAGGGAATTTGTTTTATGTTTTTATGTATGAAGGATGGTTAGGTGAAGTAGGTTGTTGTTATTTTTGTTGTTTTTTTTTTTTTAATGAAAAAACATTTCTTTATGCCTTTTTTATTTAAAGATACTGTACATAATAATAATAATTCACCTCACCTGAACTCCCCTAAATGGATCTTCATTCATAAATTTATTTCGTTCCAATGTTTTTATTATTATTATTATTATTATTATTATTATTATTATTTATTTATTTATTTATTTATTTATTTATTTATTATTATAAATGGGTCAACAATGCCCAATAATAAAGAGTCAAGGTATATTTAATTTTTAGATGAGTTCTTCTCAGCTTCCTCCACAGAAAAATTCTGGGTACGCGCCTGTAGATCATCGTAGAAATGTGATGATCTTATGTGAAATTTTGTTCGAAAGGCATTTATTTTAAATTGTGGAAGAACATCTTTTGTGGTGTAGCCATGGTGTTAGTATTCATAGGGCATTAGGCCGAATGGATTTGTATCGACAAAAGTGGTAGCCGCGGCAAATAAGTTTAGCTCAAAACCTCCGATATTTTTAATGGGCCCTCGTGCAACGTCGTCTCTCATTGATCATTGAACATTTATTCGTCATAATGCCTATCTTCTTCCGAATTCAACAACTATATGTTCGTATCCATGCCTTGTGGAATAGAAGTTTGGGTATTTGCCTGTCGAACCTCGAAAATTCGTTTGCACCGATCTACATTCTCCTCTTACTTCACGCTTCTGTCATTTTATCGTCTGCATAATTGACCCCGATGAACTTCGAACGATCAGATGTCAATGAAATTAGTGTTTGGACTCCTCCTAACGTCCAGTGTTCTTTGTTATTTGTCCGGTTAGTGGACTGTTTTTCCCTTTTGCAGTATTTTTAAAAATTTTTTTTTTAAACACGGTAGCCAATTACCCTATCTTTTCTGAATTAATCGGTTGATAACCAACCAAAAAAGCGATTACCGTATTTAAAATACATATTTTTCTTTTGCAAGTTTACAGACGGTCAACCATGAATTCTTCCTCTTCCAGATCGTTTCGATATGCTCTCGGAAGAATTAGCGTAATTAAATTTTCGTCTGCGAGATCATTCGTTGTCTATCTACACTTCTGAATTTTTGAGGAGTTAATTAGCGCACAAAGTTATCTGCGTGTGTTTGGAGAACGAGGCGCATTTTTAGATTGAAATTCGTGTAAGGACGAACTTTGGCCTCATGCCATTCGAGAACGCAGAAAGCACTTTGTTTTGTGGATGAATTTGAAATAGCCTCCTCTTCCGAACGGTTGTGAAATTACGTGTATATGCGTGACATTCGAAGTAAATATTTTTATCGTTTAGATTCTTATCTTTAAGGTGGATTCGGATAATTAATATGGAACCTTCGCGACGCGGAAAATATAAATGGTGTGAGGAGTAGTCGCGGCTATACCTGGCCTGTGGTCGTTCATTGGTTTATCTGCATGAACAGAATCGCTGTGATTGTGATTTTCGTGTTTATCGTGTGTGATGAATTATATTCTAGTTGAAGACTGGCTTTGAATTGAGGGATGGGGTGCTGATTGAATGATCATATATCTTCTCGACCAAAATGTGCGAAAGCCGCCGCCCATCATGGCTTTTCTGGTATATTTTGATAGAAGCTAATCACAGTTATTAACTTCAAGGGGGTTTGAGGTAGAAGCCCCTAATCGCCCAAAAATTGGTCAATGTTAAATATAAATAGCCAGTATTGTTTGTTTATTTGAACGACGAGGGATCAACTAAAAAATAGCGTCTCGTCTCGTAAAAATTCACGAATAATTTGTAAGATGTGATTCTATCCCTTCCCCGAGCCAGGTTGTTAATTATTCTTGAACAAAGAAAAAGCGGATTATTAGTTAACATTATTTATTGTCATTTTCGATCAAACTTATTCTATTTGATGGAAAAGTGCTGCACTTTATACTCCAAATTCTCGGCTCAGTTCGACATGGGCTTTAACAAGGGCAAGGAGGTGTTTTCCTCCCTAAGTGTTGAAAAAAAAAATTTTTTTCGTTATTTTTCACGTACCTATACAGCGAAAAAAAAATTTTTGCTCCCCCTCTTAAAAAAATTTCTGCATACGCCCAAGTAATTCGACCGTAAGGTTTTAGTTCTGTGAAGTGACTAAAACTTAAAAGCCAGTTTTTAGTATTTATTACTTTTAGCTTGATTCCTGTAACGCATTATTCTCACAGCTTATATTTTTGGCATTTTTTGAAAAGTTACGAATATTTTGTACGAAGCAGAAGTTACTGAAGTGTTTTGTACTGCTGTATTACCTTAGGTACACGAAAATGACTATCTAAATATATGCATCTTGAAAAGAATTCGTAACGATGTCGGCGTACCGATATAAATTTTGGGCGCATCTGATGACAAAACGTTATGCAATATGGTAGACTATATACAATGAAATCTACCACTTCATAGATGAGGTCGGAAAAAAAATTGAACTATCTACCGGAGCGGTATGGTGTATTTTACTAGTGCAAACGTGAAAAGGCTGCCTCACCGTTTTTACGTTTTATTGAAGCGCAATTATCTTCAATAGCAACCAAAAAAAAAAAAAAAAAAATGCAAATTAACGCTAGAATTGTCGTTCATTGCTGCTGCGAAGGCGTTCAGAAGGCCGATAATGCGTCGTTATGTTGGCGACATTTTCCCGAGTCGAAACAATGTGAATAAGCTTTCTCGACAGCAATTTAAATTGGACGAAAGAGACGTTGCCTGGTGCGTGCAGCATGCGTCCAACGCCTACGCCCAAGTCGAAGCTATTTTACTGGCGGTGGAATAATTGGCGGGCAACGGTTAAAAAGTTCGACAAATTAGTCGACCTCAGGTTGGCGTAACATCAATATACGAATATTAATATTATTTTCATGCGTACACTTACACAATGGCGTATACAGTATTTTTCCATGTAGTTACTGCTCAGCTTATACAGGTCATTTCTTTCGATATCCTTCAAGTTTTCCTGACGCACCCTCAAATAAGAACAAACAAATATTGCAAATATTTTAATGTAAAATCTTGGCGCCTTACTTTTGAACTTTTTGCCAACTCGTCCAAAATTTTCGCTTTTGTTGCGCTCGTATCTCGATGCATTGATATTGCAGTCGTCAAGCCAGTCGATAGTTCCTGAAAATGAAAAATTTTCTAGGCTATGGCTGGGTAACGGGGGTCAAAATTGCCTTTAAATTAGTTTGGTCTCGTTAAGTTTTAGACTTTGTAAGTTTCAGCCTCGCAGTGCAAAATACATGCTAAATGTCGGATGATAATTCCAAATTAACTCACTGTACCTATTTCCCATGGTTTGAAGACTACCTCTAAGTTAGTGCCCTGATAATTCATTCAACGAAGCAGGTACTCAGTTCTGGGGAAAATAATCGATTCTATTCATTTTTAGGACCAAGTTTGCTAACTGAGTTTCAGAACCGAGTATTAAAGCATATTCTGAGAGCCGATCATTTGCTAAAAATGAAATTACTCAAAAAATGTTGTGTTGAGCAAACAACAAATAAAAAAAGTTATTTATTTTTGGGGTACAAAAATAAGACAAAAATATCGGGGTTTTCTCGATTCTTCGGTTCTCGTATTGTCCGATTCAGAATATTCTCGATTCTCAATAGATTTGGAATCGTGTTCTTGGGTATTCGATTCTCTTTGACAGTGCTACCTCCCATTATATGATTTTGAAGAAAAAAAAAACTTGCGCAGTAAGCTTCGCAAGAAAAAATAGATTTTCTTTGTTTAAAAATCACCTATATCATCAACATTCTTTTAATAAAGTAACATGTAAAATATTTATATATTTTGGAAAAATTACTAATGTCCTACAAATACGATGTATGCTATAAAATATACTGATTAAGTATCATGTTTTCAAAATATTTTATGAATGTGTCAAAAATACGAAAATTGTGGACTATATAAAACAGAAAAAAAAACAAAACAAAAAAAAAAAATTTATATGAGAAAAAAAATCCCTTATTGCAAAACGAAGTATAGTAAAGTTGTCTACGTTCTGGTTACGAAAATATTAATGGAAATTTTAGTGTCCGTGTTCAAATCTAGTGTACGGAAACGGGTAGGAGGTAGGCGAAAATTGACTTTTTTCTGAGATCGTGTTGGTTTTAGGTTAAAACGGGTAGTTTTCTCAATGAAGGCTAGAAAATGAATTTTTCAGGATCATTGTCAGAAGGGTAAAAGAAGGAATAATTCACTGAGCAGCTAATAAGTTGAGAACAAACTGATGAATCAAAAAAAAAAATTGGTAAGTCTGATCCTTGTGTACGAGGCCCTGTTTGTACCAAATTTCATCATATTTGAAGGAGAATTGCAACTTTTATTGAGATAACATGAAAAATTAGCACCTCTAACAGCCCCAAGGAATGAACCGTAATACCAATAGGAACCAAATTTGGATTCATGTTATATATACTTCAAACCAATACCTGTACCAAATTTTGTGACTGTAGCTTGAAAATTACTCCTTTTAGAACCATTAATCTGCCAAAACTGCAATTAAATCGCTCCTATCAGACGTACGATAAAGTCTATCTGCACAAAAATTGATAGGTACTGTTCTTGACCTGAATCATATACGTATACCAAATTTCAGGCCTTTCGATTAAAAATTGCCACCTGTACGCTGTTCAATACCAGGTGCATTTAAACTGATCTAGCAGACGAACTATACGTTCAATTCGGACCAAAAACAATAGGGTTCTTCCTTGAGTGAATTTGAATATGTTTTAAATTTTGAAACCATCCGATCAAAGATCAAAATTACGCCTGGAAATGGACTCAACGCAAAGGGGAATAATAAATAAGGTAGGTTAAAAACGAGTTTTAAAAAAATACGCTTTTATAATTTGAAGAAGAAGGAAGAGAAAATAAAATTTCTCACTTTTTTTTCCAAGACAGAAACAAACAAAAATTGAAAAAAGAACTGATAAAAATGGATATAAATGTATGTGTGCGTGTGTGGCAACACATGAAAGCAGCGCTGAAGTTAGTCATCCGCCGGTGTACTTTAACAAATTGAGTGAGTAGAATAAAAGCGTATAATAAAAAAAGAATTTTCAAAAATAGTGCCAAAATGCTCGGAAGATCATGAAACGAAAAACGTACCCACTCCTACCCTTGGGTCCGAATATTCATAAAATTTTAATAAGTAAATTTTTTTTTAAATCCACCTCAAAAGGTATTTAACCCACTTAATTTACAATACCAAATTAACGTTGAATTATTTCTATTTATTGAATTTTTAATCAGTTTTATCTTACCAAAGAATCATAATGGAAATGGATCTCAAGAATGCTGAAAATTCGATAAAAAAAACACGAATTGTTTTCGTTTCATCTCCATCGATTTTCGATCGATCTCATTATTCTTAAATTATTCATTCAGATTCCTTTGGGAGTTCGTGTTTTAGCTCGTATTATCTCATCATTTGGTGTTTCTTCGCCTCTCCACACATTTTCGTGGCCAAATTTTTGCTACCAATTATTTCTTGGTTTCGTAATACCAAACGAAAGTACCGTTCAGTGGTGGAGGACAAAAATTCGTAGTAATTTTCGCGTTCAAGTATATTTTTTCGTCCTTCTGCATTCCATCGCGTTTTGTCGCTTATCTCCGAATGCGGACACTTTGTCGCAGTTCCTCGCTCTTGTGGCATTCTTCACTCGAATAAAATTATAATCTGTCTGTGCATATAAGACAAAATCACCGCCCATTGGCCGAGATCTTCCAAAGCTAGATCCACAGCGTTCATAAAATTTGCGTAGTGCTGCCAGCATTCGATCATTACGGCGATCAATAATTAGGTATCCGTAAAACGCGAATAATGAGCCAGCGAATCAGAAGTTAGCGAGACCTTTTCTTGGAGTTGTGTTCGCGTCCAGCTGTCCGTTTTAAATGCGACCGCTATCTCGTTAGCCGAGCCATAAAGAGACGGGTTTTAACTCGAGTGCCGGCGTCCTCGTAGGAGGACGAAGAGGAGGACAACTAATTGGTCGTCATTTTCATTTTCTGCGGGGTTAAGTCTTCGTCGTGACGCTTTGGAAATGTTGTTCGCCTTTTGCAGTGACGATGGTGGTGTGGCAGATGCGTGTCTTCGTTTCGACGACCACCGACGTACGTTCGTTGAGGAAAATCGTTTTTCATCGTCGAAATTTGATCGCCTCTCTGCTCCATTACCGTGCAAAAACGAGTTGTGTGTTGGCTCGGAAATTCTCACGTTGCCAGGTTCCTTGCCGCTGGCTCTGATTTTTAATATGTTTTCAAAAAAAATCTACTATTACATCCGTTTTGATGGTGGAAGTTTGTCTAAATCCAACTGGCGATGCATATGGGGGGAGGGGCGGAGGAGCGTAGTTGTCGCATGCCTGCCCTACTTCCCAACCCTTGAATCATCCGACCCAAAATGGCCTCGTATTCCGTTCGGTTTTCCTAGAAATTCTCCCATGTATAGTTGGAAAATTCATATCCTAGATTGGCCTCCGAATACTGGTCAAATCTTTCTCCCCCCACACTGTTATTAATGAATTGTTAAATCACGGTAATCTGTGTCGATGTATTATAAAGAGGAAAATTCAGAAAAGTGTTAGTCCAGGCTAATCTGAAAATTGGGTTCATCAGTTTTGATGAATTTTTTTCCACATATTATTTATGGACCTGGGAAGGTCATAGGCTTAGTTTTATTATTTTATCACTCCTGAAAACTTATTTATAAACGAAAATCGAGGAACGGAAGATTAATTTCGTTGCGTGTAAAAGGTGGGCAGAGAAAAAACATTTTGAATGTATAATTAATAGTGCTTGATTTAGTACGTGATACATTTTCATGACAAAGACAATAATAACAACAACGATAACAACGAACCATTCCAAGATTATAGATGTTCTACAGCTGTTGAATTGAGAATATTTGAATTTGTGCGTTTTTAAGAAAACTGTAGTACATAAACCAAAAAAAAAACAAGAGGTCGATATCGTGTCAGTTGGAAAGTATAGATTTTGCCTATAAGGATACACAAAGTTTCAAATTATATGTATTGTTAATTGCATTCATTATATGTTTTAAGTGTTTTGTACTTTAATGAAACTTTAAAAAGCCGCAATTCGGAAACAAAGTGGGGGATTTAACCCAGTTTTGAATTTGACCGAGATATAAAGGCAAAGTAGACTCATGAAAAATTTTGTACCGATATGTAACTATCCTTTGACTCCGATTGTCTACAATATGCCCATCTTAGAATTTCAACCATACGATCTACACAGTGTAGATGGCTATCTCAGACATATGCAAAAGGAAGCTGGGACATGTGATAGGTATTGACTGATAAGGCTATTCGAGACTTGTCTCTTCCGTCTTTCTGCGAAAAGATTTATTCACTATTCGGACTTGTACAGCTTGTGAATAAGTAGCTAATTTTTATCAATTTCGAAATCCTTGATGTGTTGGCCTTTAGCTTTGGATGGTTTTCTAGCAGCTTCTTGGAGTGCGATAGAAACTTAGCTAGTTAAATCATTCACATGAGGCTATAGTTAAGTAGAAACCATGGGAGCGTAATTATAAACAAAGGCGATGAACTACGAGTGAAGTCCTTTAATAAAACGTTTCATTGTATCCATCTAAGACCGTCAAATTTTTAAAAATGAATCGAGTACTTCACTCACTTATATGAAAAAAGAAATTCCAAAAAAATCGGATCCATAATCCATTAAAAATAGGTTTATAATCAATTTTGAAAATTGGATATTTGGTTTAATTTTTAAAGGAGCAGTCTCATATTGAATTTAGATTCTTGAAAAGCTGCTCAAAAGGGGCTTTCCCATGACATGTCTGTAGTTTGGCGTCAAATCAGATTTATTTTTCATTCGCACCGAGATGATGTGTATGGCATGGCACCAACTAATTGTATTAATGTGGTGACCTTGATAGCACACGTAGTAAGTGAGGGTGGCATCAACTTTTCGAATCTAGTACTCAGTCAGATGTCAGACTCGTATTCTCGTAATATTGGATTATTAGAAACGGCTGCCTGATCGTTTTTGACTGCTGTATTTCGGTTACTCGCTTTATCCGATTCCAAAGATAGATACTCGATTATCAGTAAATTCGGAACTGGGTACCCGAATTTCAGTGACAGCCTGTGTAGAAAGTACTGAAGTAACTGGCTACTTGCCCGAAAACTAATTCTGCGTGTGTACAAGCTGTTATCAACGTAGCTCTCAACTAGGAAAAATTTTGTGTAAGCATAAATATAAGTAGGGCGAGGTTATAAAATTGCGAACGGAAGCAGGGTTGGTCAAATTCACGAATGTCACTATTTTGGCTTTATGAACGATTTGAATTGTGAATTAAATCGTTTATTTTTTAAGATTCATGTCCGTCCTGATTCTTGTAAAATATGCATGTGCGCCAACAGTGGTAGTGTGGATCGGAATATGCCTTTGAGTCCATAAAAATCGCCGAGTAGGATCACGTTTTGTGACGTCTCAGTAGCTATTCACGTTTTCGTTTCGTTTTTTATCGGTAAAATCTGTCGCAAAAACGTAATCCGCGTTAAAATATTTTTGGTCCAAACATTAGTAGAAGATAAATTGCTGGAAAAATTGGCGAGAAATAATGTCGATTTTAATCACGCAGTTCAGGAATTAATACGTTTGTAAGTCTGTGCGCCGATTTTCCTAGGCGATAGCTCAATTATCCGCCATTTCTTCGAGTCGATTTTACGTTATCAGCGATAGTTTTTTATTTTTTTTTGTTTGCTTGCTTACTGAGTACGTATTTTATGGATTCCAAGTAGTAATAACAATAACAATAACTATAACAATAACAAAAATAACAATGACGACAACTTCTGTCGGTTGCCCTCGAAAGTGGAAAGCTTTGGGGAAGCCACGTCACGTAATTACTTTACCTACAATGAAATCGATTGATCGAACGACGCGATTATTATCGATTTTCGACGAAATTATCGGCGAATAATTGACGCTCCCGGACGAGCACGCTGCCCCGCGTGCCGGTTGATTAGCCCCAGTGGATTCGCTGTGATGTCCTGCTCGCGGGGTGCCGGTATCTGCGTCAAATGTGTGGAGAGGTGCCGCAAATCGCGAATGCCCCCGGCGTCTTTTCCACTGTTGGACTCGCCACACGGCGTCTCCCCATTTTGCGGCCGCACCAAACCCCGTCGAATAGGTGCGCCACGCCGCGACCCTTCGTTTGTCCGCCCGTCCACTTGATTTTTGCGAAATTATTGATGTTCCGATGAATAATTGTCTGCGATCGATTATATAATAATATTGGAAAACTAATCGGGGCGGCGAATCAAGGTCACGAGAAAAATGGGAACGCACGCGAGTAAATTACGAACCAAGTCGTCCGTTTGGTTTTGCGGTACGACGATATTTAGGCGTATTTTGCGACCAAGTCGGATCGCACGTAGCGAAAAACGCAACCTATCCGATTGATCAGGTCCGTTTTGTGCGTCCTGTCGGCTTGGACAAGTGGTTGGTGACGAGCAAGACCTAACACGCGTCCTAGTCTTGGTGTCGCATTAGTGCTTTAAACTGTCACTAGTGGTCCCGTAGCTTAGCGAGGTCAAGTTTTGGTTTTGGTACGGCTCAGTCAGGTCCTAGACTTCCAGTTCGAGGCTCGCTTTCAAGATTTTTACTATTCATGGTGACTATATTAAACTTATCGTTGGGTGTTTTTCAAAATTATACGAGAATTTTGACTTAGCCACGAACGCATGCAAATGTTCACGCAAGGAGAAAGACTGGACTCGAAACATGGCAGTTAATAATCCAAATGGCGAGATTGCGAACATCATTGAATGTACTCGAATATAATGGTCGCTTACTTGGTACTTCAGCGGTCTCCGACTCTCTTAATGGATTGTTGACTAAAAAATATGCCTCCCTTCTCGGATGCAGACGGTGTGGAAGTATTCGCTCTCAAATTTCTCTATCGTATCTTTCGTAAATGATCAATTCGCTTTTTCATAATAATTAGTGAAAAATCGTTTTTTAGGTTGTGTCTGTGTTATTTTTTGTAATTAAATCGTTGAAACTTCCCGCTCATTGAAATGTATTTATTCCCGAATGGACTTTAGGAAATTCAACATTTCCATGTCTACGTTCAGAAGAACCCAATGCATTCGAAAGATATTTTTTCTCCTCGAAAATTCAATGACTTTAACACCAACCGAAAAATTCCGAATTGTAATCCCTCACACTTAAAATCTTCAGATGTGGAAGCGTGGAATGATCAGCTCTTCATTTAGAAAAAAACAAACTAAATTCCAGCTAGTTGTGTAAACATATTTTCACGAAATTGTCATTGCATCATAGAAGAAAAAAGTACTAATTTTTGGCGTTGAAACATAATAGTTGTTTTTTATTTTTAATTTCAGGTACGTATGGCAGTGTTGATCAGAAAATTCCGCGTCAGTTCCATTCGTTATTCGAAATATCGCAGGACGCAGCGAATAACTTGCACGTGAGAGACCCTTATAAATATTAAATCGTTTTGCTGTTTTACTATATGTACTAGTTTTTTCTTATTTTATTTTGCTGAAATTGTCCCCACAATATCTTGGAAGACTAGTCATATTAGGGAGACCTTATCTCGTGTAATTTTTCCTGCCTCATAAATCGCTCCGTTTCACTTTACCATGCGACCATTGTAAACTTACCTTGGACCGATGAAGACTTACTCGTACAAAAGAATGAGTTTTTGAGAAATCGATCTATGCCTCTTTTAGTTCTTTCATTAAGTGCCTCGTTACCTATCTTAAGCAAACAAACTAAAATCTATGTATTGTTCTTCAATAATTTTTTTTCATTTTGGCCCCGTGATCCCTTCGGTAGTTGACAACTTTGTTGGATGGCGCTCCTACTCCTTTGCCCGTTGTTTAACTTCTTCGCGCCTCCTGGGCCTTTCAATACCACCTTGATTTCCTCTTGACCTCAAGATATCACAATTTCCTCCTTCGGTAGCGTAACTGAAATTTGGAGCCTCCGCAAAAGTTTTTGAGGTCCCACTTTTTTCCCGACGTTAACCGAGCCGCCTGTTGGAATTGAAGGCCTTTCGCACTGTGGGATCTGCTGAGCATTCGTTACGCCGCTGCATTTGTAGAAGGAGCACATTGACTACTTTGAAAAGAGTACGTCGCCCCCCGACCGATTGATTTGGCGCCGTTCGATACCCTCTTCTTCCTGGTTGTGAACCACTGGTTTGGATGATACGGTAATGATGCGATCGCGTGTGCTGTTTTTACAGTTGAAAAAAATCTGAAGCCACCGTGGCCGGAATAGGAAACGGTTGCACACTGGCGTGGGGGTTTCTTGTCGCACGAACGCCTTCGATAATCAAAAATTGTCGACAAACCGGCGACCGCATAAAAACGCTTCCAAAAAACAAAGAAAAAAAATAATAATACATGGAAAATCATGTTTTAGTTGCCCGGAATTCCGACTGATTTTTGTGCCCTCGTTTTTTTCCAACAACACGTCTCGTTGTCTCTCTTAATTAATTCGCCAAAGAAGAGAGGAAAAAAAAATTATCAGAACCGATTTTTCCTCGTCACCCTGAGCACAGCTACCGTGTCTCGTGATCGAGGCGCATAAAGAAAAAAATGGCGGTGACTGTGCAGAATCGTTCCTTTCGCTTCCCTATCTTCTTTTTCGGTGTAAATAAACAGTTTTTTCTTCGTCGATTTGTCGATATTTGTTTTTTGTTTTTGCTCCATTCTCTCCAGTATAATAAATTGACGATGACTTCTAATTTTTTTCTCCTTCATTCTCGCCACACATAGGTGAGAGAATCTCGATGTGCACCGGTGTTGGTTTTTTTCGATCTTTCGTCGATTTTTTTTCTCTCCTTCGCACGCGTTCTGGTGCCAAGAAATTGGCCCCCTCCCTCCTCATTCTGCCATCGTATCAACTAGTTACGACGAGTTGGGATATCACCGGTACTCGAGTTACTTTTTTGTCGAGATGCAGTTACTTCGACGAGAGTGTAGCTGCAAAGGAAAGCAAGGTGACGCCTTACGGCGGCGACGACGACGACGACGACGCGATTAAAAATTATTAATTGCGCCAATCCAAAGGAAAAAACAAAGTAAATTAGCCGTAATGACTGCACAAAAAGGAGAATTATCGCTTTCGCTCCACTGAATGAAAAACTGAAAAGGAAAAAAATGGTTGTCTCGTGCCTGCGAACTCGTTACAGGGCCACCGATGATTGAATTTGCCGAGTAACCTCCGCCGCCTAAACGTGTTTTGCCGTGCGTCGCCCATTTCGGACGTGAAAAAAGTCGATATTGGATTTACAACCTAATGTGGTGACCACCAATAACAACAAGTGCCGTTAATGGTGATGAAAAATTGGTCTGTAGCTAGCAACGACGGGCCGGAGGCGAGTGAAACATTGCTGCTCAGTTTTTGTGGTATGTGCAAAGGAGTGATTGACATGTCCGTAACCCCTTACCCCAGGTTGGCTTCAAGCACTCGAAGTGAGATTCTCCAACACTACCCACTTACATTTCCATAATATTGCCACAGCGTAGATAGATTAGTATTGACCTGATTTAGTCAGCCCTGTATGCGACTCGATTTCCACCCCATGGTGATTCAAATTGCTTATTTTAATTGCTATGCAAAGTGCGGATGCCATGAATTCGTCAGTATATTTTCCAGCTGCGTCACAAAATGTCGCCTGTTCATTGGTTATTCGCCTTAATATGTCAAATCCATATATTTATCTTTACCAAATGTATATTTCCTTTACAATTTATTATACCCCTCCAATCTTGCGAGAGAACGTGTTGCTTAGCTAAGGTACTGTTATGTACCACACTTACCCTTTACTTTACCTTTCCTTTTGAACATCCTCGTTCATATTTTGGACCACTAACTGTTTTTCAATGCGTTCTCGTTACTCTCAAATACACCTATAGGCCCATGCCATTTTTTATACCCTTCCTTTGGTTTCACCCTATATTTGGCCTATCGAGAGTAATAAAATCCAACACTTTACGACATGTCAGAATTGACACTTTGGATGAACACTTTTGATTACTAGAGTAACCAGAACACCTACTGTTTTTCCATGTTTTTCCTATATTCTTCTCATAATACAAATGTAGGTAAACATAAAAAAAGTACATAAAAAATTATTTAAAACTCATGTTGAATATCGAGTACATTCCTTATTGAATCCTTTGTGAACCTAAACAGAAGTATATGTATCCACAGGCATCTTGTGTGATCCACCTACTCGATATTTGCCCCAAATGTACCAAAATTCATGGAAGTCCATATAGTAAATTAGAGATTTTGACAGCCACGTCACTCCCTTAAGGGATGTCATCTCACCTTGCCTGTCAAAACACCTGGATTTGAGTTAACTACTAAAGTCCAATTTCACAAAGATTTCACTTACTGATCAGTATTGGTAATGTAAATATCTAACTAAATGGCTTACTGATCAGCACTGGTAAAGCAAACACCTACCCAAAATTTAGCTCTTATTCTCTTGGTCTAACATCTTATATCATTTTCTCATCGTGAACAAATCAATACTTATTTAATTAATATTATATCGAGCCTAGTTAAAGGTAATTGTAATAATTTTTATTAAGAGATTTTCTCGTTTACAAACGTTATGAATTTTAATTCGTTAAAATTCCTAATTTTGAGATAAATAAAATTTTCATTTCATTTATTGTAAAAATAATTTCTGGTTGTGCTCCTCTCAACTCAGGACAAATATCATTGGAGTCGTCCTATAACAGTACAAATGCTAAGTGAAGTGTGGTACAGAAAAACTTTAGAATGAAATAACCTGATATTTGTCGGAGTCTGATCTTTTACAAGGTAAGAGTTAAAATATAACTTCTGTAAGTTCCGTAGAAAAAAAAAATTCTGTGCTAAAAAATTTGTGAGGAAATTAATACTGAATTGTTGGAATAGAAAAATCATGCCAATAACCAAAATAATAGAGTAGGATGCACCTCAATAACCAAAAAGGAGTTCGTGGACACCCTTCCTGATCTGACTGCCTTGTGATCCTGCAATATGTCTGATTACCAGAAGAAACGTGAGGCCGTTTGATGTTCGTGTAATTAGGTGGAATAAAAAGAATCCTACGTTTATGTTAGACTCGTGAACATGAAAGCACAAAAATGTCTGAGTGTTGAGCTGGAGAGGTGATTGATTGCTTAGTTCTTGAGCGCGAAAACGTCGAACTACCGAACGTGTCAATGATCCGACATGAGAGTGGCTTAACAGAATAACATTTGAAAACGACGAACTACGAAGTACGAATATCCTTTGTATTAACTGGCCTGTTGGAACTAAAGTTTGCCCACTAGAAAGTTATCAGCGCATTCTTTAGTGTTAAGATACTGAACTGTGAGTGTACATTATTTTTACCTCGATATCTAAGTGTCAACGATTCAAATGACGAGATTCACAGCCTCATATGCTAAAATCTGTCAAATTGTTTTGCAGAGAAGAAGTGGGCCAGATAGTTTTGGTCTAGTATATTCGGATGAGAAAACTAGTAAATTAAGTGAAATTGCACAAGACGAAATGCGAATGCCATTATTATAACATAAGAGCGAAAGTCCTGCAAATGTTATTTCTGATAGTCAGCTACCGTTGCATCGAAAGAGTGCATTTCTTGTTCGTATCATCTCGTGTCTGTTTCTAGTGTTTGCTTCTCAAGCAGTGTGATATTGTAGTAACTGGTAATGGGTCAGAACTCTTTCAAAAAAATCCTGTAAGTGTAACACTACATAATTTTCCATTTACCTCTAAATTATGGCAACTGCTTCATTTCAGTTGTTATTTTATCACCATCGCAGTTGTAGGCTGTTGGAATGTTGCACAGTATTCATTATTTTTGTATTGAAATTTCTTTGGGAAAGAAATAAAAAATTTCCCAAGAATTAAAAAAAAAATTATTCAATCACCCTCTGCCTTTTTTCTTTTTCCTTCCTTTTTCATTTGATTCGTCGTGAATCTTAAGTTTTTAATTCAAATTAATTGAAAGAGTGTACTGAAAATGTTCGCCATTTTTAAAATGAATTGTGTCACAAATATTAAAAATTAAACTGGCTGGAAGTGGTTTTTTTTTTTTTAAATTTTTGGCATTGAAAATCCAATTAAGAACGTTCATGGTTAGATGTTAGTCAAACTTAGAATGAATAATGTTGGCTTACTTGGTCACATTAGAAGTGATGAAATCGTGTGTGTCCAAATAAGGGCTTCTCCGAAAACCATTTATGAACGTTACAAACATTATAACTAATTAACTACATGCGCGTAAACGAAATGTGAAATCTATTTTATGGTCGCTGTAAGGAATTTGCCACCTGTTTTATAGTCCAAAATGTCAGTGAAAGCCTCCAGCTTTGCAAAATTTCGGTTTTTTACCTCATTGGCTCGCGTAACTTTCGTAATTGAGTTTGCCGTAACATTACTCGAAGGTCAAATAACTCAACTTATGTTTCTTGTATTCTGCATCATAGAATGTTTTTTTTCCCTCGTGAAAAGAATTGTTTTGTTCGAAGAAATAATTGCATGCATTGGGAAGTTGTTTTTTCGAAAGGGGATGGGGAGAGATAAAGTGAATTGAATGTCAAGATTCTATTTAATTGTAATATCTTAGCTTGTTTGATGCCAAACGCTCCTACTACATTATGTTGGTGTACGCTAATAATTTCAGCTCGTCGCAAAGAAGCATTGTAAAAACATGTTGAACTATTCAGATCCTTTTAGATAGTATCTACTTATTTATAAATGTAGCGAAATCCGAAGTAATGATATTCTCAAAGCAAGGCGTGATAATTGAAATCTCAATCAATGGTATTTATTGTTTGATGTTATTTTACACATAACTCTTGTGACTCTCAGTTTCCAGTCCTGGTTTTTCTTTCAAACGAATAGCCTATGTTTTTCGAGTTTATGAAACAGCTCAGGAGAGTTTATAAATTAATTATTTTAATGTAGAATACGTTTATGGCGTCACTTTCTCAGTAAAAATGTGCAAAAAATCCTTCACACCAGTGCATCACAAATCTAAAGGATCCTCAATAGCAGGTGGATTTGGAAGTCAGTCCCCGGATTCGGTGGGAAGCGACTGAGCTTAGAATGGTAGTGGACCTGGGACGGAGTTCTTCGATGAGACGTCTTGCGTTGAGTCCTGGAGGATACAGTTCCTCAAAATCCAAAAGTGTGTTCGATGTCTACAATTTCATTTCACTCGGATAAATGGATGCAATCAGGGGGTCTGGGGCACCGAATCCGTTTGATTTGAAAAGGGACGAAGCTCACGGGGATAAGTTTTCATCACTTTGGATTGTTGATTTTTCCTCTTGATGTAGTTAATGTTTTCGTTTCCTCCGCGTTGATCGGGTCCAGCCGGCCTGTATCCTTTTTCCAACCGGATACGTTGGTATTTTGCTTTCATTTCACTAACTATAACTACAAGAAAGGTTCGTTGTATTGTGTATTCCTTTCTCTCTCTCTTTTTTTTTTTTTTTATACAAAATCATCGTCAACTTTCCTCTTCAATTTTCATTGAATTGTACATTTTTCTCTTAACGGATGCGTCTGTAATCAAAATAATCTATAATAAATGGTTCACGGCGACTGAAGTTGCTAATGTATTCATTTGTTTAAATCTCATTTGCATTCCTTATACATTACGGTATTTGCGTTTCTCGTTTGAAAAAGAAAATAAAAAAATAGTATGTTGGTACTTGGAACGAATGTTCGTCTCGCTCATTTCTCGTATTTTTTTTTTCGTGCGGTTTTCGTCTGTTGCATAGACACAGGTAATCCTGATAATGGAATAATTTCTCGCAAATTCATAATAATACCTATACCTGTATTCAAGCGTTATGGGTTTTCAAATTGATTTACACTGCTCTCCAGTTTGATTACAATCTTTGGTTTCGTAATCATCTGAGAAATAACGTCAATTTATTATTCACGAATATATTGGGGTGGACTTTGTTCGCTTTGTGACTATTTGACTGGTTTATACCTATATTTTAGGAAACTCGGCGATAATTTAATTCATTCGTTCTTATTCGGACCAGTTCGAACCAACGTTGTTGGAAGTGCAGTTTTTTTTGTTACAAAACGAAAATGAGGAAATAGTCGAAACTAAGAATGCTATCCGATGTAAAAGAAGAGTCAAATGTACCAATGGAGAGGAATGTCCCTTTTAAGTACTTTTGTTCGGCTGTGACTATCGAATGAAAATTTCAGTGATGGTTATACGGTGCCTGGCATGATTATATGCAGCAAGGTTCCCTAACACGTTGAGAGACAGAACGATTTTTCGATTCTATTCTGCTCCTGTGTAATGAAGCGACATTTTTAATCAAAAGAAAAGTATCCGAAAAATTGAGCCGCCCCCTACGTCTAATTGAAATTCTTTAACAAATTAACTTTTTGCCGCCCAGAAACGTTCCAGCCGTGTGGCCCCTGAATTAATGTCAAGTCATTGTCAAAAGTAGCAAACCTGGAAATTGTGGAAGGATAGCTGGGAATTCGTTTCTTTTATACAGGACCGTAACAGTCCATAAGCAAATAAATTCAAGTCTTAGAATCTCGCTGCTAGGTGAGAAATACGTCTCATAAAGTAACTATTTTTGACCATTGGATTAAGAGCAGTTGCTGTAACAGTAGTGAAGGGAGGGTATAGTTGAAACTGAAGCAATATTGGAATGGATTATTTTTTCTGGCCTTTATTTGTTGTAGGACTGCGTTTGCGTTTAATTAGTTGAGAAACGAATGAAACTTTCGGCTTTACCCAACACACGGACCGACACTTGAGAATCGACGCTAGAAAACTGATACATCATGCGCGCGCAGCTGTTTCAATTTTTATGTTTTATTAACCTGGATATTCTTGACAAAAAATATGAAATTTGAGAAAGCGAATATTTTGTGATGGATCGCACCCAACTTTCGTAGGTCTGTAACATTTTAACTACGACACAGGTAAATTTTGGTCAGATTATTTTTGTGGAAAATTTTATTTTTTACGCAGCTATGTTCCTCGTAGCTTCACACAATTTCGTGCGAAATGGAAAAACTGAAAACAGCCGTACATTATGTCTCTTTGTGGGAGAGGAGAAGCGACCGGGGTTGAATTAGAGACATTTTTTACCACATACTGAGAATATCATCAACACATCATAGCAAATAAAACCTCTTATAGAAATTAATTTTTGTACAAATACTACTAATTTCCTAGGGCTATAGCTAACGAATTTCGTGTTCAAACGATGGTTGTGCGTGTTGCATTCTGCATATGTACGGCAGTCCTGGTTACTCTTTCTACGCACCATATTTTCTTTTTCTTTGTTTGCCTTTTACGTGGTTCACCAAAGCATTGCTTTTTGACAGCGAGTTGGATGACGAAATTTTCATTAAAAGGCGTTTGTAGTTCTTACCTTTCATAATGTTGTCTAAGTAGACCTATTCGCTCCTCATTGTTTTTATTTGTTCTGAGGTGTTCACCGACTACTACTACTTTTTTTTTTTGTTCAAAAACGTTGCTGACCCAATACTGAGAATATTTTTTATGTAATGCATATCACCGTAGTCTGTTGGTGATTACGAATTTTCATGGTAGGTAGGTATAGGTAAAAATGTTCGTACTCATTTCATAAAGCGCTGCCGACCATGCGTGATATCTGATTGGTGGCTGGTATGTGTTTTAGGCTCGGTGATCTGTCGCAGCCCTTGCACTCGACAAACACGATTCTTTGAAACAGTTAGTTGCTTCAGAGAGAGCAGGTTTTCGGTTTTACATGGCACTTCCAATGTTATCGCTGGTGTGTAACTCGAAGATTTCTTGAGATTTGAGCGTCGTATATTAATGTAGAAGGCAGATAGCTTATCGTTGGCTTCGATAACTTTGAATTTCGCAACTTGTGTTCGCGTAACAGCTCGTCTCTTCGTGTGCTCTGCATTCATCATCCTTAATCGTAATTCTTCGTAGGTTCTTCCTCCGACTCCGCCCTCGTTTCGATTTCGACGTGCGAGTAACGACTTCGAAAAAAGATTTATTTGGCAAATTACTTTTATTTCATTTTTTATGGACCAACCGCGCAAATGTGCGAATCAATAAATCAATCAGGCGGTCAATCGAATGAAATTAGCCAACCGTTTGCGTCCGAGGCCCGTTTTTATTATCTACTACGTGCGCTGCGGGCGGTATTTCTTGTTCGGTAGCATTTTCAAATTAATTTGTTACATGATGCGATTGTGGAGCAGAGGTTGGGTATTGACATTTGTTTGACGACGTCTATACGTGTATAAATCAGCGTTGGTGGTAAATTTAAAAAGAAAAAAAAGAAAAAAAAGAAAAAAAAGAAAAAAAAATGTTACGATATTTTGTTCGCCAGCATTGCGCTGTGCGCTCGGGGAATGGAGGAACAATAATGACGACTGCCAACCATTCCGTTAATTTTGTCTCGTTTTGTTTGTTTCTTTTTTTTTTTGTTTTACTTAGTTTCATTTGTAACCGACGATGCGACGGTGATATGTCGGCAGAAATATCTTGTAAAAAATACCCGCAAAAAGAAAAAGAGAAGTGTAAACAAGAAAATTGACGTCGTATTTGTGTGTCGAAAACAATAAAGAGAAGCCATGAGAAATAAAGAGACAGTAAAAAAGAAAGACGGAAAGAAAGAAAAGAAAAACTAATTTAAATACGGCATATGTACGATTTAACGAGATTATATGCACATTTACACGTTAAAAATAATCTGCTGCTTCTGTGTTTTTTTATTTTATTTTATTTGTTTACGCACTTATCTTTTGCCCTTCCCCCCATTGCTGCCTTTTTTTCTGTTTCCTTTTTTTCATACTTGTCGACCAAGTTGTTCGGTATTCGGATACTCTTTTCTAATGACCTACAAAATTATTCAGTGCTTGCTAACAGAGTGGTGTCGGCTGTAATCTGTGAACGTCAATCGTCGGAGGCCGCCGCCGGCTCGTATAATTAGTCGCCGTGGCGGTGAAACGCGACACCCCAATTACCTGTAGGCCTACTGCCGTCGTCGACGATAATAATTATCGGCTGGAAGTACAGGACTGAGTATGAGAATGAGAAGTAAGAAAGTAGAGAACGAAAATCAGGTGGAGACGAAAGAGACGAAGAAGAAGAAATTTTAAACGTTGGCGATAATTAGACGTTTTTCATTACCCACTCGTCGTTAATGCGCCCTCCTTCAGGTCTCCAGCATTGTGGCGGCTTCGCATAATCGCTTTCAGTTTACAGAGTTCTGATGGATGTTGCAGATGTAGTATCGAAATACCAGTGTATGTTAGATCGACTCCGCATGTAACGAAATTCTTGAAAAGTTTTTTTCAGCTTGGACGCCAAGCAACTTACTTCCGAAAGTGCGCGAGCACTTCATTCCAATTGTAGCGAACAAAAAATGAAGAAAAACTAGCCTTTCAAGCCACGCCAGAACATGAAGGTTTTCTTAACCAAAAGAGAACTAAGTGAAACATAAATAAACAAAGAAATAAATTCAAAAAAAAAAAAAATTTAAATATAAAAATGGTTTGGTAGAATGCTGGGTAAAAATTACGTTTATAATGAAGTGTCAAGGAAATTCATGATGTATTGTAAGTACACTGTAAAGTTGTGAAATATGAAAGAGAGTTATTAAATGATTGCTTAGCCAATAAAATAACAGCATGTCTGCTTTCTGACCAACTTCGTTGGTTCGTCTGGAATTTATCTTTTCTTCTTAACAATAATATGAGATTTTTTCAAATTACATCTACGCATGAACCGTTCTGTCGACTGAAACTAAATTTTGCAGAATGCTACAATCTTCTACTATATAAAAATTTAAAAATGTCCGAATTTCCGTCCACATTTATTTTTCATACTTTGTATTGGGGTATAAGGCTGGGAATTGGTATGAGAGTGCATTAGTATCGCATGTAGATAGATTTTTTCAAAATTCCGAAAATTTGGCAAAAACAACTTTTGTTGTAGCATTTTTCCGCTCTCAGTTAGATGGGTGACCATAGTATTTTGTTTTTCCGAACCAAATACGTTCTTACTGATAAGATTTCCTGGAAATTTTACTGACTAGGGCCAATGTGCTGATAAGCGCCTAGAGTCTAGATCTCTCTTGTTGTGATTTAGTCATCATTTTTTTACAACCCGGTGAAGACAGGGTGGACGACTGCTATAATAAATTCAATATATGTACCAAATTTCGTGCCTGTTGCAGACTGCTTAAAAATTACGCATTTTATAATCATTTAACCCACAAAAATATAACATAATAGGATATATCGATCGTATTGTTCAGCCGATCTGGACAAAAAACAATAGACCTTATCGTTGTCTAGGTTCGAATAAATATACCTAATTTCAGGAATATCGGATAAAAATTCCGACCTGTAATGTGTATCATAGAATTATATATATTATAGATAAATGAATTTCAGCTCCTATAGTGCTAGAAGTTTCCTGCGGTCATAAGACGAAAAATAAACCTATCCCCACCCCTGAGTTTTGATATCAGATCAGTTTGAATATGTAGATTTTCTTCGAAAGTTGGATGAATTCTTGCTGACGTAGTAAACTTCAAATTAGAGAGTAAAATACTGACTTTCCGATTGACAATAATGTGGTGTGGGGCAGTGGATGCACTTTTTATGTATCGTTTTTCGTGTATTCCATGTTTTGTGTCAAGCTAATCAGCCAGAAGTCATAAAGCACGTACACGTTTTGTGCTTTTCGTTTATCGTTTCTCCTTTGTGTTGTGGTGATAAGTGCTTTATCAGCATATTATTTCAAAAATTGATACGTGTATATAATAGACTGTTTTTGTCAATTCGTTGTAAAAAATGGTCGTGCAAATTCGACTGCAGTCTGTTGCGGACTAGCGGTCACGTTTCGCAGCTGTTGTAAATATTGTATAGACTATTCATTTTTCTCTCTGAATACACTTTTGCATAGTTACCCCCTGAATTCCGTACGGCTGTCTATACAAGAAAATGTGAAAGTACACGTTTGCATAGTTACCCGCCTTAAAAATATGCGGTTTTTGAAAAATGACGTCAGGAATGAATATATGCAATTCCTATAATCAGACAAAACGGGAAATATTTAGGCAAAATCAAAAATGCCTTGGCATAATAAATTATTCGCGCATTATTAATAATGACTAAATATTTTAGGCAAATGCTATAACTATAGCTTTTTTCTAAAATATGACGACGGAATTGATAATCAGTCAGTATCAAAAAAAAATTTATTCTTCATTATCAAACAAAATGGACGATCATTTTAAAAACATATTAACATAAATAACAGTGTTGAATATTTCATTGACGATAATTAAAAAGTAAACAATTCACTACTCTTACAATTTTTTATTTATTTATTACAGCAAGCATCTGAATGGTGGCAACGAGAATTATACAAAATGCCGTTCCTTTTGCACACGCATTTATTTGTTTTACATTGTATATTAGAAATTTTGCAACAACATTTACTGAAACTCTGACCTCCAAAATTTGATTATTTCGAAGCCGCTTCTCTTAATGATAAATTGATGTTTGGTATTATCTCTTGAAAACTGACCCTAGATATTTCTACAGCATTTGTAGGCAGCCATTCGTAAAATTCCACCAGCAGTACATACTTGATATAATTCATTACGGACCTGCAAAACTTTCCCTAATAAGTTCTTATAGTCTAGAGTTTGGCACCTCAATTAAAACTGTCGAATCTACGCCTACAGGTTTGAATTTTTTACTGGTATTTGACATTTTTTTATGCTGCATGTTTTTGACAAACACTACAGTTTTGTCTTTCCTTATCAATAGCCATATTTCGATTACAAAGAGGGCATAATATCAAGTCATTTTTAATAACATAAGGTACCGCGATAATTTGACTTCTACATTGGCTGCAAAGTATTATGTCTTTATGAACTGTGCTTGTCGGAGGTATTGCGGATTGTCTCGATTTTTTAGACTGTGAGGAAGGGTGCAGCAAATTCAAAGGTGACTCATCAGACTGGGCCGATAATTGTGATTCTTGTGTTATTTAGAGAGAATCATGCATATCTTCATTCTGCTGACTTTCATTGAACACTTCTAAAAGAGGAATAGAGGCCTTCAAATCACACTTAGGGTCAACTGCACGGTTCCGTTATCATTTACAACGTTCGATAATCTGTAATCCAGTTTGTACAGTATCAAATCATTTTTGAAATTGCCTAGAAACAAGCATTTTTCATATTGAATGATTATCAATTTTGTTTTCATATTTTAGTCAAAAGCTATGTTTATGGCTTTGCCTAAAATATTTAGTCACTATTAATAACGCGCGCGTAATTTATTATGTTTAGGCATTTTTGATTTTGCCTATAGACATTTTCCATTTTGTCTAATTATAGGAATTGCCGGCGACATGTATAATTAAAATCGGAATTTTTAAGCAAATAGATGGGGCTACTATCGATCGGTAAAACAAAAGAAATGAGAGTAAAAAAACAAAAAAAATTTTATCAAACCACGTGTAAACTCAATGAGCAGCCAATCAGCTATAGGAATGAATGATAAGAATTGATCCCTCTTATAAATCCGCCAGATCTCAGCCACTTAGCTTAAAAATCCCAATAACGATTTTACTGTAACCTGTGTGTGTTATCGCCTTCAAACACACGTTAGTTAGGCACCACAACTCTCACATCAACTGACAGATCTAACTGTGTTCGATTTGGCAAAAAAGAGCTACCTATACTCTTAAAGTTTTAGTTTTGTATTAAGGAGGTTATTTCAGTTTGATTGCTGATTTCCTGTTGGCGCTTAGTCACTTGCGAGTGAAGTACCTAACATTTCAATGTTTTATTTGTGTAGTCACACTCTAGACGTTTCCATGTTGTAGTGTATCTCTGGAGATTATTTGATCATTGCTGAACCTTCAACTCGCTGTAGGTAGGTATTACTGGCGAAATATCCAAAATAATCGTATTTAGTTATTCTTCGGCTGAGGAACCATAATTCTGACGAAAAGCTTATTACTGGTGTTAATTTGCTGCTGTTATTCGATGCATATTTTCGTCTGGTCACGAACTGTATAACTTTCTTTCAATTCAGCGCCGGAAACGAAAATGAAGAGCTATTTTCGCCAAACGATTCGTCGTGTGATTTATAAAGTTCAAGATCGTTGTTCTCATTATGATCGCAAAAAGCAATCATTGTTAATCGAGAACTCCGCATGCGAAAATGATGGAGATGCCTTCTGGTTTGGTTTCGAGCGCGCCTGTTCAAATATTTATTTGACGTCGCGAAGCTTCTGCGCCGTTCGGTTTTATCATCCATTCACTTTTCGCACCGGTCGTCGAATTCCACTCACACCCGGTTTTCTTCATTTTTGCGCTAATGGGCCGGCGTGCAGATCGCGAGATCGCCTTCAAAAATCAACGTGTGCAATGGTAGCGACTGTGTTGCCGCGTACGCCGACCCCTTTGGGGGTACAAGTTGACCTTGTTGTGGCGCCTTCGAACCAACAACCGTTTCCGTTTTATCGATTGTAATCGCCGTCGTCGAAGCTGCGCGGTCGACGATGTCGATCGTCTCAAAGAACCGGGCCAAGGTGCCAAACACGAATTGAGAAGCAGAAAACGTAAATTACCGTAGAGACGGTTAATATGAAGGAATCTGGAGGATGGAGAGGCGCCGCTGCAACACAAATATCGCCTCCTCGGCGCTTCTCCTCGAGGAGCACTTCGCAACACCCTCGTCTCGCCCTCCGTCTCCGCACCTCGGACGCGTAAATTGCCAGGAATGTGGTTCCCCAGGACGCATTGCGTCGGTTCGAACTGCTGCACGCTTCGCGCGAACGTAACTTCCGGGCTTTTAAATGAAAAAATAAAATATAGGGGAAAAAAAATGAGCGAGAGAGAAAAAAGTCGACCGTTCGTTATATCACCGTGCTTATTTTTTTCTCCAAAGTTAACGCGTACCCACTTCTGGTTTTCGTCTTATAATTTATACGGCCGAAAGTAGGTCGATGCAGAAACCGGTCATCGAATGTCAAGAGTTTATGAATCATTTCGTCCGCTCGTTTACCAGGCTGAACACGAATCTGAAAAGTGCAACGAACCAGCAACTTTTAAAGGCTGCCTGCCTCTGTGCTTGACAAATAAAGCGAATACTCGATCGGTTTTGGGTCGCGCCTATGCAGCGCCGAGAGAAGATGCCTACGTGTACAAACGAGAGCGAGTGTAGGTATTAAGAAGAATTCTAGCGCTGCAAGCCTCGCTAGAAAAAGTAGGTTTTCGAGAGAAAGAATTACGAGTTTTGAATGTCACATTAATTGTTTGTAAGTTTATGTATGCGTTAATGGTATATTACGATGGTGTGAAATGTGTTAGCCGCTGACCAAATACTAGACAGTGCGAAATTTAAAAACATTTTAAATTAAGATGATAACAGTATGGTAGATCATCATTTAATTTAAAATAAAACTAATGAAATATAATAGAGTTATGAAATAAAAATAAAGAAAACACGAGCATATGGTTAATTTTTGTAAAAAGAAAACTTCACGCAAATTAAAAAAAAGAAGGAATAAAAGCTTTACCGGAAGTACCGTCCGGTCGATCCGCGCCAAAATTGGTAGAATGCTACATTAAATTATAATAAATATTTATTTAAAATTTCGTACATTGGTTCCAAAATTACGCATTTTATGATCAATATAATAACAAAAACAGCGGTACTGGAAGTATCACCCGGCCGATCCGCGCCAAAATTGGAAGCGTTCTACAATCAGTCAAATTAAATATTTAGTCCGAATTTCGTGGCTATTGGTGTGAAATTGAGCATTTTATAGCGAAAATAAAAACCAAAATGGTGGTACTTCAAGTAACGTTCGGCTGATCCGCACCAAAATCAATCCTTAGCTCAGTATAAATGTTCGTACCAAATTTCGTGCATATCGGACAAAAATTTTGACCTGCACCGTGGAAAAAAGAAATTGACGTATTTGAATTTGAGTTATTGGTACCAAAATTTTCCTGAGGTTATGAAACGAAAAACTTACCCACTCCCAATCCTGGAGACTAACACCGCACCAAGCGTAATAAGTAGATCTTCTAAAGAAAATCTGCTTAAAAATATTCGTTCTGAATTTCGAAGTTACACAGTTTGAAAACATTAAAAGCAAAAATTGACTTGAAAGAAATACCATCCTGTCAATCTGTACGAAAACTGGTAGTGTGTTATAATCAGTTATAATAAATATTTGTTTAAAATTAAGCATTTTATAGTCAGACTAAAAACGAAAAGAAATATCTTTACCGAAAGTACCATCCGATCAATCCGTACCAAAACTGACAGTATGTTACAATAAATTATAATAAATATTTGTCTCAAATTTCGTATGTATTGTTCTGAAATTTCGCAGTTTATGACCAATATAAAAATAAAAATAGCGATACCGGGAGTACCGTCCGATTGATGCATACGAAAATTAGCAGTATGCTACAATAAAATATGATAAATATTTATTATCGTTCCAAAATTGAACATTTTGTAACCAATATAAAAAAAAATAGCAGTACCAGAAGTACCGTCTGGCCGATCAGCGCCAAAATTGGTGGCGTACCACAATAAATTGTGATAAATATTTGTTCCGAAATTCGTGGCTATTAATGCAAAATTGAGCATTTTATAGCCAAAATTAAAACAAAAATGGTGGTACTGAAAGAACCGTCCGGCCGATCCACGCCAAAATCAGTAGGTCTGGTTCTTGGCTTAGTTCATATGTTCGTACCGAATTTCGTGATTATTCGATAAAAATTGTGACCTGGAACAAGAAGTGGACTAATATATATGTATATAAATTTGAGTTATTGATGCCAAAATTTTCCTGAGATCGAGATCCTGAAACGAAAAACGTATCTACCTCCAACCCTGCGGGCTAATACCCCACCAAGCGTAATAATTAGATTTTCGGAAGAAAACCTACTTGAAAAACATTGGCTCAGATTTTCTTTCGATAATACCTTTTTCTTTCTCCTTCGATAATGCGAGAATTGTTCGACGTCATTATTTAGCCCTCTTTTTTTCTCTTCTGTTACTACTCTCCCTACTCGTCTCTCTTTTTCTCTTCAACCCAATAATTTCTTATTTCTTGAAAAATTTATATTTTAATTGCTTCTTTATTCACGATTGTGTTGTGTTGTCATTAAAATTAACGACTGGCTCGGTTACATCCATCAGGGAAACGTTAATGTAACAAATCAGCCCTCCGAACTTTGAAAGTAAATACTAGAATAGTACACCAAACAACTTGAAACGAATAGTAAATTCTCAAAAAACGAGTGTTTTATTTCCACTTCGCAACGGTTAAGGAGCTAATTATACCGAAGGCATGATATTATGAAATTTAAACTTATTATCTGTCAATATTAACCTGTAATACACCCTACGAGGAATAAAAAAAGTTCTCGTCACCTTTGCTGTCTTGTATAGAAAACATACTAGGGGTTTCCAAAGTTGAACTGAAAAAACTACTCTCCAAGATAAACTGTTGGCTTCAATTCTTGAAGTTGGTTGTAATAAGTTGAGGGTAAAACTGATGAAGACTTTTCGATATCCCGTGGTGAATATCTGCTGTGGGCTTGCACAGACGAATAACAATTTTTGTTTTCCTAACGTCATAATTTTTGCTCTACGTCTGACTCCTTGGCCGTTGAGAAGATGATGGGTACTCGTTTAAACATTTTTCGTTCGTATTAAAGTGTAGTACCTGTTGTTGAAGTTTTGAGAAACATCTCAGAAAACACACTGTACAGCGATGTTTGGTATGTTTTACCGATGTCGTCTGTATTTGCCGGCCTGACGAAAGAGTAGGGGAAGGGAGGATTTCCTGCGGGCTCGGCTGTAATTTTCAGTTTTTGGAGGGCCCGTGTCCCCATAAATTCTTTCTCCCCCTGTCTGTATTCGTGCATTTGGCGTATTTCTCAAAGCTACACGTATGTCGCCTTTCGTCGCAACATATATTTTGGAATATTTTTTGTCAACAAATTTGAACCCCGCTACGTATGCCTGACAATCCTCGCGGTAAAGATCGCCAATTTGACGGCCATATTTTAATTTGAAATACTTACCGGTAACAAAAGTAACAGTTGCTCGCTTGTGAAGTGACCCGGTGAGATGGCGTAGATTTCCATTTATCATTTATCGGTGTGATCAGTTCCGGATATAATTTGCCAAAGAAGTGTATTTGGTATCTTGCTCTTTCTCAGCCATCTGGTGCTCTCTAAAGTGGTAGTATATGGGTGGTGACTTGTTCGGTTCGTCTTTTTCTCCTGTGGCTCTCATCTTTTCATTTACAATCTTTCAACGTATAATTTTAAGATGGTTTGATAATTCCTAAATTTTATGACAACTTCTTGAAATTTTAGGGTCCAGTTTTGCTCTGTATCACTTTTATTTAGCTGATCGTGGCTCGCTCGTTCGTTTAACATTTTATTCGTCTGTATCAATCAAGATTTTTTAAAATAATTCTCATAAATTGGCCGCTGGAACACCCCTTTTTTCTCTCTAGCCCCAAGGTTTCGACTGATTTAATGCAGATTTTCATCGTTAGGGTCCTCATTGGTCTACACTACAATGGTTCCCTATCATGATTCATGGGACGTGAGGTCAATCGAGTGCAGTGCAGCAGACTTGAAAAATAGTCGAGCTGTATCTTCATGTTCGACATACTCATATTACGATAACCGTTAGTAAATGGAAATTGTGATATCTTGTAGCCGAAAGATAATCAGAAGAATATTGAGAATCTAGAGATTCCCGAATATGTTAAATGGGCAGTGTGGTACCATCCAAAGAAGGGTTGGAAAGCGCTGGTCTACAGAGTGGTATACTTCTGTTTATTTCTTCGAAGTACTTCTTTGGGTACTTAAAAAGTCTATAATTTTTACCCAGTTTCCTTGAAAACGGAGGATTAGGGGTGGGGATGATGAAAATTATCTGTTTCAAGAGAAAAGAACGATTGTGTACCATTTTTCATTTGACATTTTTATATATATATGTATGTATGTATCGCATGTATGTATGTATGTATGTATGCATCGCCTATAATTTTGTGTTCACGGTTCTGAATTGGGTGGATAGGGCTAAAATATTTGCGAGAGATAGTTTTCATATTGGAGCAGGTCTGAAAGAAGTTTTTTGCCTATCGGTTAATTAGTTTCTGAGAAAACGGGAAAATAAAATATTCCTGGAAAAGTGGTTTTTCCGAAATTCTGAGAAAATAATAAAACCGATTGGAGTGAAATTTTCACGACAGACTTTCCTCATGTTGGTGCAAATTTTTTAGAAGTTTGGTACCTATTAATTCAGTAGTTTCCGAGAAAACTTTAGAAGAAAAATTTATGGAAAAAATTTTGTATTCACGTTTTTGAGAAAACTACCCAACAGATAGGTCTGAAACTCTTAAAAAAGATAGCTATTGTATGGGAGCAAGTCTGAAAGAAGTTTGGTACTCATCGGTAGTAATTCTTGAGAAAACAGAAAACAAAAGATCTCTGGAAAATTGATTTTTAGTGATAAAACATCGATAGATCGATATTTTGGTTAAAGATATGGATAACTGTCGATAGTTTTCTTGTAATCTTAACCTGAAACTACCAGTAAAATATCGAGGAAACTGGGTTTTCTAGCGAAGCATCGCTGAGCTAGAATTTTTTTTTTTTTATGGATTTGCGTACTCTGCTGTATGCGTTGTGGATTCCTGGTGGTCCGCGGACCTCTTCTGATTGGTATCTGTCATTATCGTTGAACAATTAAGGAGAATAATGAAGCATATGCACAAAATCTTAGAAGGAAATCCGGTTGATGAAATGTGCATTGTTGAGCGGTAAAGGAAACGGACTAGCGGATGTCTTCAGGCTTATTAAACTGTAGGCCCATCAAAATTGCATTGTAAATTGGCATTCCAATTAGCCAGAAATGTTTTTCTTATCGTGTCGCCGATGGCGGAATTTCAGTCCGATCATTTTTTGTGGATGGCTACCGATTCGATGTTATTACTCCATCGTTACGCAAAGGTTAGAGAACTCGACGTGACCTTGAAGCAAAATTCCAGAAAAAACGATTTCAGGACATGTTTAATGAGTTCTACACTTGTTTGATTCATTCGGGCCCGCTCATCAACTTTTCCGTTTTGAAAAAAAAAAGAAAACTCTTCCAAAGAAACTGCGATTGATAATGTTTAGAACGCCGTTGCAACGAGTTTTGAATTTCGTCAAAAATTTGTGAAAAGTATATCGATTAACTCGTGGACAGAAATATCTGTCGATGCGAGGCCAAAATAAAGAATGTGGGAGTAGCGATGTGGTGGGAAGCCATTGAATTTCGTGCACGAGACAAACGAGAAGAGAATAAAGTGTGCCAGTCTTATCCGATGGCTTATATTTCGGTGAAAATGATCGATCGATTTGAAAGAAAAAAAAAAGAGAATCCGTTCAAATCTGTTCATTTCTTTAACCAGACCGATTTTGATGCAAAAACCGATGGTTTTGTTTTGCTCCGTCCGCTCTGTGGAAGTAAGCTCGTCTATGTCTGCCCGATATAAAGTTAAAAGTTGAAAATTTTTGACAGAATTTTCGTTAGCTACTTAAGCCAATGAATAAAACTGCCCTTCCGCAGTAAAGTAATCCCTTTGTATTGCCAAAATAGAAATTACATCGGTTATTCTGCTGCTTTCGATGGCACTTTTTTAATTGTTGTAGCAGATCAAAAGATGGAAGCGGAAGAATGGAGTAATTGTCTTGCGTCCTTGCGACGGTACTTGTTTGTCCACTTTTTACTTGAAAACAACAACGTCAATTTAAATTACTCTATGATGATAAAATTATGGTGTACTTGGATCAATGGACGCTGTTGTAACAGAAGAATCAATTCGATGCTCATGGGTGGCGAACATCAAAGTGAATGAGTTTTCGCTTATCCAATGGATAAAGTTTTTTTTTTTTTTTTTTTTTTTTTTTCGTTAAATTTGAATGACGTTACACTTTTATTGACGAGGATTGTTGGATGAATTGTATCGAAGATTCAAAGTGGGTCGAATGTTTCAGTTGTTACACAAAAAAAAAAAGAAAAAAAAACTGGAATGAATACCCCGCACTTACTTATCGTACCTATTGTGGAATTTTGTAGTGAATTTTTACGACTTTTGGGTATTGATTGTAGCCTATTCGTGATCCATTTTGATCCATTTGAGCAAATGCGAGATTATTTTTCAGCGGTATTGGCAAAATAGGTAATTATGGCTAACGGTAATAAAAGTAAAATTAGTTCAGAAAAAGTTTGCTGGTGGCTGTTTCCATGGGTTTAATGGTCGAAAACCAGAATCACGTTAGTTTCTTCCTATATTATGTTCGCACTATAAAGTGGGTGACGTCATAAACCATATCCACACATGTTTTTTTGCTCCACAAAATGATGCTTATCATTGTATAACAATGTGCATCGATACCTTCTCCTCTCTCTCCAACCAACCGCATTGTCTATTGTGATTCTGACGTCACGCACTTCTTAGCGTGAACAGAGTATATGGGTACCTTACCCGTTTTTCTGTTTCGAACCTTTTGTGTGTGGTGGAAGAAAAAACATCATTTGGATGGTGAATTTCAGCCTGTTTTTCGAATGTTTGGACTTTATCGTGGTGCAATAAACGCAACATTTCCGTTTTCAAAAAACTCTTTTTTTTTCAATCAGTTATTCTTCAGTCGTTATTTCCGCCAGAAAGTTAGGGTATTGTTGCAAAAAGGAGAAAAATTAATCAGTTTTATTATCAATTATAATCTTTTATCATCTGCGGCTATTTCGAAATGAATAAACAAAAAAAAAAATTGATAGAAAATTTGCCCTTTATTTCAAAGATTGGTAATGGTAGAAAAAATTTTTTAGCGATGAATCAACGTATTTGTCAACGACAAATTCATTTCTGCGTTGAATTTTATTCAAAACAAACTAATTACAAGCTAATGGCGAGTGAAAATTCAAGAACGAAACTCTGAACTCTGTGTAGTGCCAAGAATCAGTTTTCGACTTTTTCAACAATTACTTCTTTCCTTTCAGTTCTCTATGGTAAAAATAAGTCCGCACAAAAATAAGTTATTTTAATTTTCGTACGAGTCGAGTTTACAATCGTTCCCAACCCCCCCTCCACCTTACCCGTCATTTAAAACATTTAAGATAAATAAACGATTAATTTTTTTAAAATTAAATTATAATTTCACTTTAAAAAAAAACTGTCACTCCTCATACCTCCTCCTAAAAAAAAATCAACTTTTACTAGTACGAGATCGTAAATTAATTATATTATCCGCTTTATTTTTTTGTACTTGGATAAAAAAAAAACCTACTTTTTGTTCAGTAAAAACGCGCAGAAACGTACGTTTTGAGGGGGGTGTTGCAAAAATTAGGTTTTTCATTGAAATTACCATTTATTTCGCAAAAGTTGATCATGCGATTCGGTAATTATGGATATTTTGTAACTATTCTTGAAAAGGATAAATTATTTAAAATTTTTAAATTGATTCCGTAGAATGAGAACTAAAAAATTCAGTACGTTGTCGTTCTCCCGTGTGGTCTAGTGGCTAGGATATCTGGCTTTCACCCAGAAGGCCCGGGTTCGATTCCCGGCACGGGAACGACTTTTTTTCATTTATTTTTTTTACTAAATACGAAAAAGCAAGATTAACCGGAACATGAATGTTTTTTACCCCAAATAAATGAAGTAAGACGTATAATTCGTTTTCACAAGAAAAATTTGAATATTAAATCAGAATAAATTATCGAGAAGAAATTACGATGATAATAGAAGGGGGTAGGTGAAAATTCTTGCAAATCATAAATCTCGCTTCAGATGTTTTGAACTCGGAAGAGCGCTAGTACAGGATTAAAATCAGGTAAGGTAACTTCGATTATTTCCTTAATTTTTACTCAAAACGATTCTTACCCCATGACTGAAGAAGGAAATGGAAAAATTTATGACTACAATAATTTTTTCAATCTTTAAATTCTCATTTTCTTCAACTAAGGGCTTGTAATTTTTTAATTTTCAAATATGAATAGCCTAGAACATTCTCCGGATGGTCAGCAACATTTTGAGCCTATTTTCATTAAAATCTACAAAGTAAGACACTTATTTTGAGCGAACGTAATTCCGTTAGTTCCGGAAATAGACATACCAAACATATAACCTTCTCCGAACGCCGTCGGTAAAAAGTAAAACGCATCTTAAAGTCGGGTTTGGATTAATATCGACTTTCGCTGGATGATTCTTCTTTGATCAGCTAATGGATTTCGTCCCTGTGGTGTTATTTGGAGCTCATGGGAGGTGATGGGTGATGGATGTACTCCTTTTGCCACGCCCCTCCCATCAGTAACCTTGTCTTGTTGCATCTTCTTTACATTTCTGCTCATTTTGCATTCATGCTCCCAGTTTTCATTCTTTTTTTTTTTTTTGTCCTGACGTGTGATTTGCCTCTTCGGCTTTTCAATAGGTAAATGAAATAGAACAAAAATACTGCAAAGTTTGGAAGCTGGCATTGCAGTATCAAATTTTTGTCATTGTAATTAATGATGAGCAGGTAGGCTGTTTTCGATTCACAGAGAATGATAAAGGTGTAGGAGATTAGGAAATTCTGCTTGTCGTAAGAAGTTTTTGGGTATCTTCATGCGCATTTTTGTCGTCCCAACCAAGAATAACTATACGCAAGATCAAGACCAAGACCGAAGGCAAAACTTGAAAAAAATTATGTAAAGAAACAGTTAAGTGTAACGTGGCAGTCTCATTACTCAGATAATTTGTAATTTGCAATTTTTAATTTTTATCTTTCTCTCTGTGCCTGTTTGCAGTAGGGTATGGTTGCCAAAATCGCACCCCTGCTGATATTTAAAAAATGGGAAAGTCAATTACTGATCCACGTGATAAAAGAATAACCACAAGGGAACCAAAAATTTTCCTAATGTACTCATTTTCCCCCTCTTTACTAGCTTAAGAAAAAAAGCATATCAAGGACAAATAATATGATTATGTTGTTTTAATAAGCTTAGGCTTGAAAAAAATGTTTCAGCTCTCAAAATTGTTAATTTAGTTGAATTAAAAACTTTTTTTATCGTATTTTCAAAATATTTTAATTAAAGTTATAGTTTGAAGATGAAAAATTAAGTTTTATTGGAAGTGAACTCCGTTTTCTAAATCGTACCGCTGATGAGGGTGATGAGTTTCCTGAATCATACCACTTTTTGCTGTTATGTATTTTAAAACATTGTGACTACTCTGTTGCAATCTATTCATTAAAAATATGCCCAAAAATATGGTAAAAAATAAAAATAAAATAAAACCAACACTGTGGGGGACTCACATGTATGAAGGATAAGGGCTCGGACCCCTCGACGACAGTCACTGCCCCAAAGGGCTGGCAAATATTCGTCCTTGTGACGTAAAACATACACAAATTACATTCGATCGTAATTACTTGCAAGTACATGCAGGTAATGTACAAATACCAAATTGTGACATATCTCAACAATAGAATGATGTCACAATCCGTACACAAACTGGCCAACCATCTCTTATCACAATAAGGGATGATATAACCGGGCTATTCTCACTAACGTACGTATTTCTTACATACGTGTGTTTGTGTGCGTGTAAATAAGCCAGTATAAAAACCATCCAAACCGGCTCTAAAATTGCCAGTGTTCGCCTTGGTTTTGGCTTACCCATATGTAATATATGAAGTGGCTGAACACGCTTAAATTCTGTTGAATTTACCTTCTGGTGAGAATACTTTCTCACAACAAGGTATTCCACAAACACCAAAAACAATGAAATAAGCTATAATAAGTTAGGTTAAAAACAAGTTTTTAAAAAATACGTTTTATAATTTGAAATAATGGTGAAAGAAAAAAAAAATTTCACACTTGTTTTTCCCAGACAGAAACAAACAAAAATTGAAAAAACAACTGATAAAAATGGATATAATTAGTGTATGTGTGCGTGTGTTGCAACATGTGAAAGTAGCGCTGAAGTTGGTTATCCGGTGTACTTCAATAAATTGAGTGAGTAGAATAATAGCGTATAAAAATGAAAAATATATCACAGATATGATTTAGAAAATTAATTGCTAAATCGTACCGTCTGGAGTTTGTTGATAAATTCAACCGTAATTTTGACAATATTTGAAGAAGGATAGTGTGAATGAAAACGTAATAGGAGTACGGATATAAAAATCAGAAAATATATTGTTGGGAATTTTAAAAATATTATTTTTGTCATTATGGGCAGCTAAACTGAAAAGTGGTACAATTTCTTGGGCAACCGTACCGTTAGCATTGTCGTGTAATTATTTGGGAAGGACACGAATGGTAGCCAAGTTTAATTTTTAGCCATCGATAACGCTGAAAATCTCGGAAGCAAAACCGCGAGACCAAGACCATGCGACTGGAGGACTGTGCAAGACTCCAGACCGTGTCCGAGTATGGTTTGTAACATCGCCTTCGCTAATATCGCTAATTGTAATTCGTTTCTCTTTATTATTCGTATCTGTGGCGTTTTAATTGAAACATTACGATTTCGTTTTTCTCATTTTTACCTGCAGCGGCTTGTTGAAAATATTATCGACGCATTTTTCGAATTCCCTTTTGGTTTCTACGCGAGCGTGAAACGCACTCGGGTCGTCTTCAGTTTTCTTCATCCTCCGTCCGCGAATAAAAGCGACCGACGAATGCTGTTAGTAGGTATACCTGTAGAAATGTGGTCGTGAAAATTTCTCGTAATCGTCTCTTTCTCTTCTTCCCAATTTAACCTGATTTCTTTGAAACGACTCAATCGCCAACGAGCCGCCGCCGCCGCCGCCGCCGCACATATGGCCATAATTCGACATTGTCGCGTCGTTAAAAATGTTTCATTTTTCGCCGCCCAAGTGCGCAGGCAAAGGCCGGTGCTGAGGCCAAGAAGTGGAAAAGATGCAATGAGGAGCCGGCGAGGGGCGCGGCAAGAAGGAGAGAGGGAGAGAAAACAGATACGATATTTGCAATGTCGTATCCACTGAGGAACGCCGAACTTGACGTTTGAGAAGTGGTCCGTTGTCGTCGTTTCTCTCCTCTGCGAGACGACGCGTCGACATCGCTATGTGTCGCGAAAGTGTATTCACTTTCCTCCATTTTAATTTTTCTTCTTTTTCGCCGAACATAGATGCGCAGTTTACGTTCGAAAGTGAGTAAGTTGGCGAGAGAAACAAACTTAACGGCCACGTGCGGCGGTCAGTAATTCGAACTTTACGTCAAATTCTTGTCGCAATCGGAGGCAAAGTTGCGGCGATACTACGTATAGACCGTTGCGGTACCTAATTTCACTTACAAGACTCGGTTGCGAATGATTCGATTGCTCAGTCCAATCAAATTGGGAAACGAGGGTGAGAAATTTTGGAGAATAGAAATTCGGTAAACTTGCGAAAGACCCAATCCGGCGGTAAATACTTCGCAATTCTTCAAGGATCGCTTCGGAGGCTCATTTTTTCGCAGCTATATGCGAAAGTTTACGTTTTTCGTGTAAAATAATGATCCGAGATAACGTCGAAGTCTCGAACAGCTATTTTCAGCCCAGCGGGTGGTGCATTTTGAGCTCTTGAAGCTTTTTTTTTTTTTCATTCTACACATAAAATCTAGTGGATTGCCATTACTTGTTCGATGATTAGGCCTTCTATGGTTTTACTCCATTGGTACAGTGGTCGTTCAAAATCGTAATGAACAAGACTAAGACCACCGTAGTCTTGGTCTTGGTTTCGGTTTTGCTTCGTCAACGTTTGGTCTTGATCTTGCATCGATACTTTGAATTTTGGTGTACGTCGTCAGTCTTAGTTTTGGTTTTACTCCCTCACTATGTCAAATGATTACCAGATTTTTACTATACTTGATGGATAAATTGAACTTGCCATTTGTATCCTACCAATATATACGAGAATATTACCTCTTCATCGTATATGTCCATAAAATTACATGAAAACTTTTATCAACATGCTTTCAACGTTCCTTCAGTCTTTTTCTGTAGATTGTCTGGATGCAAAAATACTGCTCCACCGTCTGATGCTGGTAAGCAATGAAAACTTGTTCCTTCTGTAAGGGTTCTTTCCCTTCTGTGTTTTCACTTACGATCACACCTGAAATTCCGTCCTTCTTTTCTCTCAAAATATGATTTAGGTTATTTTATTTTTATGATTTTACTGATTTTGTCTAATTCGCAGTTAATTTCGGCTCTTCAAAAACTTCTTTGTTCGATAATTTATCTGTTCGTTGTATTCCTTGCACACGACGCAAAATCCAAATCTTTTTAGCTTCGAGTTGATTTACCAACTGGATCTTTAACGTCCTTGCATCCACTCTGTACAGCAGAAGTGATCCGAAGGAATAAAGAAAACAATTTAACTCTTAAGTATTGTAAAATTATTCAGGTAAAAAAATTGAATGCATTTTACAGTTTTTTCATATTGCATTAGGTCGTGAGTCATGATATGAAGCAGTGGCGAGTCCAAAATAGGTAAGCCCGCCTTCATAAAAAAAAACTTAATTGGTCGCTGAGTTTTATGTTTTTGTAGTAGTGGTAGATTTTCATGAGAGTAGAGTTGACGTTGGTGATGACCATTTGAGAAACAGAAAATCAGAAATACTGTAGTATTTAGCCCCTTCCTTTAGAAAATTCTGAATCCGCAGTCGATTTTAAGATCAAGACAAAAACCAATTTTTCTCTCACCATTACGTTAGGTAAATAAAGTTAAAAGCATTCCGTTTTAAACAGTGGCTCGCTTCTTTCATGTTCTAAAGACACCATTAAGGAACAGATGCACAGTTGCCAAAAATGGTTCATTTCTAGCATCAAGAGAAGTTGGGTTAGGAATTTCGTAGACGGTACTTATTTAGTTTATTCATCAGAGTACCCAATCCCCTGCATTCATTGGCTCAAAACAGTAAAATTTTACTACTTTGAACTTATCACCAGTGTTGTTGATAGGCGTCTAATTATTTCCAGTTTGATGAATAATTATAATGAAGTCTCCCATTGTTTTACAGTTTCCAAATTTTATATACTATTCACTGGTATGGAACAAATCCTTGAACCTCGTTGAGTTTCCCCCTATGGTAATATGGATTTTTAAACAGGGCATTTCCGGAGCCAAAATTTCCTGAATCCAAAAAATATTATTACTTACTCTTCATTTAACAGGTCCTATATATGATGGTGTGGGACAAAGTTAGTGTTTCTTTTTTCTTTCTCACCTATGAGAGTAATTTTATTCTGTTGGCAAAATGAAGAAATTAGATTTTTCACAATTCTGGTTTTTAATTTGAGTACCACTGTAACAGTTTTTTTTATAATAGTTCCACACAGTATGTGATATGAAGATTGGAGATTGATAATTTTGTTCAAAGTAGCTTTGTAACTCCTGTTATGGTCCTATATTTCACAAATCTTAGAATTTTAAAAGTTTGTTATTTGCAGATTCATTTCATCAAATTGAAAAGTTTTTATAACATGATAATTCTCTAATTATACAAATTTGTTTAATTATGTGGAATAAATTTCAATGATTGTAATAAGTATCTCTCAAACTGTGTCATCTCCATTCAGTATCGAAGGATGAAGTTTTATTTTGATTTATAGTAAAAGATCATTATAATCTCCAGTTTGGATAATACTGATAATGAAGTCTTGCGCAGTTTTACAGTTTTGGACTTCAGCCTATAAACACTAATATGAAACAAATGTGTTTACCTTCTTTTTTTTTCTTACAATATGAAACTCCGATCCAGTCACAATTTCGGGTCTAGAAAAACTTTTATCCTAAACCAATCTGTACGTGTGTTCTACTGTGATTAGTGTGTATGATGGTATGGAACAAAGTTTAGAAATGGATTTTGTCCCATCTGGATGGATTATGTAGAACCAAAAATTGATTTTCAAGTTATTTTCAGATTTTCTTACTTTTTTTAACGGAGTTGGGTAATACTTTATTTATTTTGTGTATGGTGTTACATACCTATGAGGTAAACATAATATTCAAAGAGAAACACTGGACAACCTCTGATGATTCTGGAAATGGAGGTTTTTGATCACATAAAATTTTTAAAATTGACTTATTTCCGGGCCCGTTTCATCGTATAGATGGGGTTTTAAAAGCTGAAGCTTTTATTTGAAATGAATTCATCTACCTTCACTTTCCATTTTGTGGCTACTTAGAGGTTAAGTTGTGATTGTTTTTCATTAGTAATATCTTCCCAACCACCAGTGTGGCAGAATTGGATTATTTTTTGCCCAGTTTTCTTGCAAATGGGGTATTCAAATTGACCTCATAAAAGGGTTAGAGGTTGGGATGAAGAAAATGTTTCTTTTCACCACAAAAGAAAACTAATGACACCATTTTTCCATTTTTACCTAAATTCGTTTTAATATTTATTATAATTATATATTATCGCCTAAATTTTTGGTTCATGGTTTCGAGAAAACTTCAAAAAGGATAGGGCTGATGTTTGCCATAAACGTACTTCTTGTACTCGAGCAGGTCTGATAAGAATTTTTTGCCTATTGGTTCAGTAGTTTCCGAAAAAAATGTGAAATAAAAATAAAAACTTTCTGAAAAAAATTAAGTTGCCTGTGTTGCTTGAAGTATCTTTTTCGTATTTTCGACGCAAGGGGCTACGAAAGCCTTTTTTGTGTTGCTTGATTCCGTTTTTTTTTTTTTTTTGTTTGTAATTGTAGATGAAAATTAGTAAACTGGGTTTTCTGGCTAGGTATTGCTGCGCTTTTGTGTTATTTTTTACTCTTTATTTTCTATCGTCGTACTAATGTGTGTTGCTTTCATCCTAAGGTGGTGAGATAAAACATCCGTTTTTCGCGAGTAAATGTCGTACCTATAGCTTTGTGGAAAGTAGCAGCATATCACGACTTGGAAGTTTTGGTTGGAGATACAAGTTGAGGAACTTGGTTTCCTTGTTGTTTTCTATTTCAAAGCTATAAATCTCACCTACGTGTTGAATCTTGGTGCGTTTCTTATGATACCGAACTTATGTACAAAGGCTTCAATTATTTTTCGACAGATTTATATACATATCGTTTGCACCGAGTTGGCTATACATTTTTTAAACGTACGTACGCCATATACTTCGAATGTTCTGGTTAAATAAATTAACAAACGAGCGTGTGGAAAAAAAGAAGAAAAGAAAAAAAAGAGTCAGAGAAAAGTAGGGGAAGAAAGTTAAGAGTCGTTTGTTACAAAAAAAAAAAAAAATCTGGCGGACGATTTACGAAGATGATGGTATAAGACTGGGCAAAAGATGAAAGAGAAAAACATCTCACGATTTTTCGTTCATTCCCTTCGTATGGAAAAGTCGAGTTGCACAGAAGCCGATCTTGGCAGATTTTAAATTATAACTTCGAATCGAGAAAGAGACCTTCGAAGAACGAAGGAAGAATATTATTTCGTAAAACGGAACTCGCATCCAAACATATTATTAATGGATTGGTCGGAATTTGTGTTTAAGAAAGGAAAGAGGTATTCGGCTTATGGAACGTTTTCTTTTTTCTTCGTCTCGGCATGTGCGAGGAGAGTCCAAATAGACGGAATTTCTTGTAGATAATACTCGAATCCATTCGCAGAAGTTTATCGTCAATATGTAGCTTGTAGCCTATGTACGGCTTAAATGTAATTGGCAGGGAGAAGGTAGAGATGGAAGAAATAATGTGAATTGTATGTGTGGTGACCTCTTACTGCGTGCCGTACATTTTCATCGTGAAGACTTCAATTAACTTGTCAATCTGTCAGTTTTTTTTTGTTTTTTGTTTTTATTTTCATTTCCACCTTTAACTAGGCATAGAGGCAGGGTCGACGTGTACCTTGGCCATCGCATTGAGACAACATCACGCGATTCTCTCGTTCGACGTTTGCGTTTATTCCGCGTTGAAGGCGCTAATTCTGGAATTGGCTAGTTCCCATTTCTTTATGAATATTACTGGGATGTTGCTTGCTCCAGCCTCCTCGGTTTGTGAGAAGCTAAGCAAGACCTGCAGAACTAGCATTGTGGTTGTCTGTGTTTTGGTTTTTGCTGGTGTTGCATTAGTACAGTTACTTTTAGTCACGGTCTTGACCATGTACATTCAAGTGTTGGTTTCGGTTTTGCTTGCAGGATTTTCACTGTTGAGTTCTTGATGACTGAATTAAATTTGGCGTTAGTGTCCATGTCCGTCCAAAATATACAAGATTTTTAACTTACCATCAACACCAATGGCGAGAAAGAGTATGATAAAACACTAAATATTGCCAATTATCTAAGTAAGTTTAAGAAGATTGCGAACGTTTTACAGTTTTTTCATATTTTTCTCAAGTTTTGTGCTTGGGTGTCTTGGTCTTGCCACAAGTTCGTGATCTAGACTTTAGACCAGTTTTTCTTGTACCTGCTATTGATGGTTCTGCGCGTCGAATATAAGCTTAATATAAAAATAAATTTCTAGTCCTTCGTAACGGAAAAGGTTCTTGAAAAACAGTGTTTTACCATTAAAAGAACATGTAATTAGAACCATCGAATTTCAGTGTGCAATAAACGTCTTACTAATCCTGTATTGAGGCACAGAAATCTAAACTGCTGCCAAACCAAAAACTCGTTAAACTTTGCACCAAAGGCGAAAGCAGAAAAACCGAATTTTGAATTTTTTGTTTGCAAGCACAAAGATCGATTAGAGCTTAACTCATTTAAGATTTTAAAGCTTTCATTATTCAAGTTTTGTAATTTGTGCTACTTTGATTTCTAGAGTTGTACTTGATCGTAACTATTTTAACCTAAGTACATCTGAAAATTTCTCTTTGAAAACACCTGAAGTCTATTTTCGAGTCAGAGCTTTACCATTTAGCTCTCCATTCATCATTAGAGTTTCAGTGATACGAACCTCACATTCGAACTTAAATGTAAATGTACGTTGAATGTATTTTTTTATCACTTATGATTTGTAAATTAATTCAAGGGAATATGATTTAAATTTGTAATCAAGCAATGAATCTTTTACTTCTAAGAAGGTTCAATACGTGACACCCAAGCTTTCAAGTTGACTTGGGAGCACCTTGCAAATATCTTTTATTAACGATATCAGTGAAAAGTTATGTCTGTGTTTGGTTTTAGTGATATGGGTAAACAGTACCTTATGACGTTTCCGCTCAATTCCACCAGTTAAAAGCGAATTCTCAAAAATACCGAAATTCTGGTTTCTTTGAGTGCACTCAGACAACAGTCGTCTGGTAATTTTATTTAGCTACGTGCTACTGATTAAAGTTCTACATTTTGTTGGACAGAAAAATGAGGGATCTAAAAATTCTACCGATTCCGTGAACGCCTGAACGGACACCTAGCTCTTTATGTGGTTCCGGATTCCAGTATAAGAATCCAGGAAATATTGTTTGGGGTTAAACGGTTTAAGCATTTCAAAATGTAATGAACGCACATCCAAAATAGATAGACCCTCAATGACGTGTGGTTATAAAATCATTGTTAAATTGGCGGTCATATTATGCCTGTATAGTGTAATCAGTGATAGAAGAGACCTTGGGGTGTTCCAGTAACTTAGCTCATCTACTACTGAAAACTGTAATAAATATTGTATGGTGCTAAAAATGGTTGAGTTGAAAAAAATTTAGATTTGCTCATTTGATAGCTTCATTGTCAGACAACCAGCTTAAGTTTTGAAATTAAAACTTTTCTCGTTTATAGCCTCTGCGCATAGTTGGATCTGTAATCTACTACGGATCTACATTTAATATAAGCTGATATGACTGCACCTTCTCTATAAAAGCCTGTGTTCTAATCAATAATCTCGATCTGTTTTTCATTTGCTTACAATCATAAATGATGATAATTATGATGACGATAGCATTATTTACCGTTCGTTGTTACTCGACGAAATTGTCGACGACTCGTGAAAGTTGTGCGCGGTGGTATGAATTGCATTCGTCTCCATGACTTTGCTGTTCTGAGTTTTGAGGATGGAATTAAGGCTCAGCTCGGCGGTTGTATGATATTTGCGTAGGAATTCACGCTAATTTACGTCTACGTGATTGTTATGGAGGCAAAGTGTTCGTTGGAAATGTGCTAGTCTGAATTTTTGTGGTCAATGTATTTGAATAGTGCTTTACAATGGAAAGGTTTAAGGTTCGAGATCCAGCTGCCGTCACGTTTTTAACCCAAAATGGCCATAATTTCGAATTGTTCGATTTGTTGCATCCACATGTGATTGAAAAAAATTTAAACTGAATCCGAACTCTTCCCCCTCTCACATCGGTATCAAATCAAATCTTCTAGCACGCTTGGTACTTTGCCGAATACTAATTTGAAAAAAAAAATTAACTACACGTTTTTGCAAAACTTTTGATCTTGCTTCCGAAAAATATAAGAATAGAATAATTAAGCAATTTCTGGGACTTCTCCTTCGAAGATACAGAATGGCTCTATGTTAAGGTTGAGACTCCTGATCGTGTGTGATCAAAACAGTTGATGTCGCAACGTAAAACACAAGTCAAGTTTGTGAAAAGTGGATTTTCAATGACACAACATCGAAGAGTGGAAATAGTCGTAAGTAATAATAAAGTTTAGTGAATTAATTCAGTTTGCACGTGCACCGTCTGAATGCATTGTTTTGTTCTGAAAAAAATTCTTTCTATGGAAACTGACGTTAGTTTATGCTATATAAATCCTATTCTCTGAACCTCATGTAGATTGCGTAACGAAGGTTGCAACTATTGATACGTATATTTCATTAATCGAGACTTTGTTTTATTCTTTGGGGTAGTGCAAGGCGAAATTTTAATTGTTTGCTGTACAAAATTTAAAAATTCGATTTGAAAATCGGTCAAGTTAGCTCTGAACTTTCTTGTATTTCTTCATCAACGAGGCCATATTGGTATATTCTTCAGTCGCTTAATGTATGAACAACGCATGTTTTGTACAACTTTGAAATCTAATGGAAATTATTTTAACCACCATTGTATAAGTATTCCTAAACGGCGGCTGCACATCTGAGCAGTATGTGGTGCATATTAGCTATTTTACACTTCATTCTTTTTTTTTTTCTCTGTCTCAATACCAGTGATCTTTCCATGCTTGTATTACTTTTAGTTGATCTAATAAAGTTCGTGAAATAAATTCTCCTTCATTATCAGATATCTACAGCCACTAGTTTTATACCCGAAAATCGGGTCACTACGAAGCTCTTCGTCAAACCATCATTAAATTCGTGCCCTTCACAAAATCATTTATTTATTATACATCAACTCGTCTCCAAATTTCTGAGACGGTATTTTGCTTGTAATAAACTCGTCCCAGGTTAACCATTTTAATTAATCTCGTAGTTTAACTCGTCCCCAACTTTTATCCTCTTTCCAAATTAACTGTATTTAAACTCGCCCCCGGTCAAAACACTCAAAGTCTATTTAGTCTGGTCAAATATAGAAAAAAACAAACAATTATTACATAAACTTTAACTGTATAAGGTTATTGAGTGAGTTCATCCTCCCTACCGCTTTTATTTTTGAAGAGGTGATGTTTGTCCTCCAAAATTCGGTTTTCCGCGTTTTTCTCCGAATATTTCGATTTTATGATAAAAATAGTTCAGAATAAAATTTTCTACAAAAAAAGTTTCATGCAGTTGTTTCACGATGCCCCCTTCCCTTTCAGAGCCTTGAAAAAAAACCATTCTTCAGTGAATATGTTCAATAGCATTATGTGGGAGATATAAGTGGTAATTCGTAAACCCAGTACATATTTTCATATTCATCTACCCCCTTCCATAACTCCTTATCATAAAAATTCTGACTCTCACCTTTCGATGCTAGTTTATCTTACCAGACACGAAAGTCTCAAAAATCACATTAGTAATCACGTAAAACATTTGTTTTCTTCGATGACAACTTATTATTGGCTTATTTTGGAGGTCATAGCCCAAGCAAGTGGTTTTTGGTTGTGGTAATGGATTTCTGGGGAACTTTTTAATTCAGGGAGCGTTGATAAATTGTTTAGGTTCGATTAATTATTTTTTCTAGAATCCGTCTAAAATACGTTTTTATAATGAAGAATTGATAAAATGTAAGGATCTATTACTCTTTCTAAAAAGAATCGCTTTTTAGTTACTCGAGAATAGTTTTGAAAATCTTATGAATTATATGTTTAAAAAATTTGTTTCTCCTCGAACCTATTTTTTAATTACGCCTTCCTACTTTTATTTCAGACAGCCATCGAGTTGCGTAATATAAGTGATTAATTGAACTTTGAAACGCTGAATTCATAACCGAAAAATAAAGCTTGGAAGATACTTTATTGGTAAGTTATCGTAATAATTGAAAATATTTTCTTTATTGGATTCAAACCTAAACTATTTCTGATTAATTAGAGCTTCAGTACTCTACCAATTGTGCCGTTCGCAATGATTCACAATACTCGGAGATTAAAAAATTGATTTTATGTCAAATGAGTAAATTGACTAACCGTTCTGGGCCATAGCTGAGAAAAAATTGTTCTAAAATTTTGTGTTTTTTCATTTCCAGAACGACTTGAGAAAAATTTCATTACCTATAGTTTTTAGTTTTTCCAATCATGGTACCCAGCAAAAAGTTTATATAAATATAGGTATATGGGATGTAACGAAATTTATCAACGAACTTGAGGATGTATTTCTTTGCGGATTAGAGTAAAATTTAGCATTTGTATGCTTTTTGTCAATATCTCAGTCAAGTTCGAAGAAGGGTCTAATCCGCCTGTCAGTTTTTGAATTACGGCTTTTCGAAGTTTTCTTTGTGATGGAAAATTCTTGAAATCTACGAAGAACGCAACCTGCAATACACAAAATTTTAAAATCCAACTATTCTAAAAGAAATCTACCTTTCCGACTTGCATTCGGTCAGGATTTTAAAAAAATGTTAATTATTTTATTCATTTCAGTCAATTTTTTCATCTAAATTCTTATGATGTTTGAAAAACTGCTTTTCGAGCAAAACTTAGATGCGCTAGAATGTTTTTTTCGAGTCGTGTATTCATCAATACCTGTTACTCCGGAAATGAGGCTGAAAATTATGTTTTTGGCCCCAGTTAACCGGTTTTTTTTTTGGTTTTTTTTTTTGTTCGCCCTTCACAGTTTTACCTTAAGAAAGGGTAGTGACGAACGCCGCGTACCGATGATGACGAAACGAAGAAGGCGGTATAAATAACCAGAAAAAAAATCTAATTAACGTGAGACTGGTTTCGATTTCGTGAATATTCTAAACGAGCGGTGGTGTGATAGAAGTAGGGCGGTAGTGGTTGAGGGAGTCGCGATGTGTACCGAAATCGAATATCTTTCGACTCATTACTCTCTCATTAGTTTATAATATTCTAGGTATATATACCATACGTACGATGAATACGTTTAATAGACGTATAATTGAACCGGTTTCGAGGATGGCGACGTACAGCCTACTCTGAGCGAGTCTCGGCGACGACGCGGAAGCCGTGTCGAGAATTTTGTAGGCCTCCTTCGCTCTACCTTAACTCGGTTCTCGTTGTTGACGTCGGCGGTTGTCCGCTGCTGAAAGGCTTTCTTTTAGTGCCGCGGAATTTTCCACATCCCTCCTCTTGCGCTGAGGTTTGCAACGACCTTTGTGCTTGCTACGCCTTAATGACGCACGTCCTTGGTAGAACTGGAGTAACGCGTTTTCACGATACGTTATTTCGAAGCCGCCTACCACCTCTAGACGTTTTGAAGTAGGTATTCTGTTGGACTCGTCTGCCATCGTTCTCGAATTGAATCCATTTTGTTTTCAATTTGGGCTAAATTTTTGACGTATTCGGCGTTTCGTGAAAACGGCCTTGAAATCATTTTCCAAACATTTAACGCGTGGCTGTTATTTTTCGCAACAGTCTTTTTGTACTGGTAAAAGTACAAAATTCTATATAGTTTTGTCCTGTATTCTATAAAGACGTTCCTCTCTCTTCTGTAATTTTTCAGAAACTTCGAAACTTTGGAATGATGTGGGTATTTTTGTGATAAGCTTAAGAGAGACCAACTGTAAGATTATGGTAGTGTCAGTATTGACCTTAGTCTGGAACATTCGTTTTTGGTCTTGGTCTTGTATCAGTACTCTTCGTCGTGTGTTTGGTCTTGCTCAGTCAAGTCCTCTCAAGAAGCATAACTGTGTGACCTGCGAATGGCCCAATTCTTGAATGACTGGAATTGAATATTCACCATGGAACTATCAAATCATCTTCTCTCCCGCCACCATTGTTTCCCACTCTATCTTCATCTTGCAACTTTATTTGCACCATCAACCAGTTTGTTCTGGTTATTGACGTTGAAGCTTTTATCTTATTAAAGTTCGTCTCATTCCGTCCCCTTTATGTTCCCTTCACATGGACCTCCCTTTAGAAGGAGATCTTTAATCACATATTTTTTTGATACTTCCACACTTCTTTCATGAAATTGCAAACATATCTCTCTACTCGTCCAATTACCACTCCCGCCTTCTTTCTATATCGCCCATATTTTATTTTCAAATGATACGAAAACTTACTCCACTCCATTTTCCTTCCTCCAATCTTCTTTTGTAATTTTGTAATGTAGGCTCCGTGTTTCGTTCTGCTATACCTTATCTTTTATAAAATGTATTTGCTAGTTATTGCCAGTGGTGGAATGGCTGTCGGGTTAAGTTTACCACTTTTGGCTGGCGAATATGTAGGTCCCAGGTTCGATTCTTCAAACTGATAGAACCTGCACTCCTAAATCCTCATATTTATCTTGCACTGTGGGTTGCATGATTAATTATCTGAACTAAAGTCCAATTTTATTTCATTTTAATGAAATGGAAAAAAAATAGAAAAAAATCCAGAGTTTTGGTTTTTGTAGTAGTGGCATCTTATACGTAGCCAGTGTAGCCACTTGCTAACCTTGAGAGAATTTGGCTACTCCTGGAATGATGACGAAAATAATATTTTTAGTGACTTTTGCAGTGTTTAATCAATAATGTTTGATATTAATTTCTTAATTTCTCCTTTTTGTTATTTTTTATACTGTTTTTTATAATTAATACAAATCAGTTCAAATTTGTTTCTTCGGGATTTTTTTTTTGTCTATTAGGTACGCCTAAAGAAAGTCTAAGCTGCCACCACTGGCTTTTTATATCAATTATCTGATGATTCAAATGTAAGTTTTCTAAATGCTATGACTTGTTTCATGGATATATTTGATTTCTGATGTACAAATTCGAACATTCGCGTCTCTTGTTAGTTAGCATGCTATAGCCGTTCAAAAGAGGTGATCTGCGTGGCGCAATTCTTGGGTGCTCGGCTTTGTAATCAAAAGGTTGTCAGTTCGGGTCTAGCCGCTGTCACTTTTTGCACCCAAAATGACGATGCCTTCTTTTAGGTCTACTGAACGCTCTGGTATTTGATTGAAATCTTCATACTGGTAAATCATTTTCATTGGATCTCGATCATCCCTCTCCCCTACTCCGACATCGATATATATCCTCCAGACACTAGGTAAAATGGTCCTTTAGCCAAAAGCCTAGTCAATAAATCAAACTCAGAAAGGAAATGTTTATTTATTATTTCAATGGCTAGACTTTGTAGTATACAGTTGTATGGAATAAAATTCTATTCATAAAAGGTTGACGTCCGAAGACGAATGCTTGAATGAATTCTCTTCACGAGCAGGCTATTCTGAGAGTTTTGAAAATGGTATCAAAAGAGTAATTTGCATCTGTCTTTGTTATACAGTTTGAAATGTCAGCAGATTTTCCGGTTCGATTTTTTCATGTCATATGTTTTCACGGTTGTCGTGATCATTTACTTCCAACGACAACAAATTTAATAGACAAGACGTAATTAGACGTGTTTTTTTTCCACACTCCTACGAAAAAATATTAGTAGCCTAGATGTTACAGTATACGTTGTGAACAACGGTTGTTAGTCAAATCGGCTAGTAGTGAGGGAATGATGGTTGTATGTGTGCTATCACTGATCCATGTAAGCTAAGAAAAACAGTATCTTTTAAACGAGGAGGCATAACAAAGTCGTCGAAAGAACTTGTATAAGCTTGTGTTGACGTTTTGGCGTAGTGCCAGCCTCAGATTTTGTAATCTGTCAATCGCCATCCTTCTTCGGCGATTGATTTCGATTGTTGCCAAGGAGTGTATAGCAAATTTTACCAGTTGTTTGGCGAAAGTTTCACGTGCCACTGTCGAGTTTCTTTTATTTATCGATTGGGCTAGTTTTTATAGCGACATTGCTTGTCATTAGAAATTTTTGCGTTGGTCTGAAACTTGCTTGGTTGAAATTTCCACCTCGGTTGAGAAAAACTTCAATTAAGCCTGAAAAAATTCATTTCAATGAAGTCACACTTGTTTTCACTTGATACTACAACATTATGACGTCTTAGTCTGGTATTAAGTGAAATAATATGCGTCTGTTAATTAAAAATTTTATTCTGACGAATAATCTATTTTTTTTAGATACCTTGTTTCTTGAATCGTTTTTCAATTGAGTGCTTCTTAGCTCTTGTCATTCCTTGGTACTATTTCCCCTCCCGACCAGAAGTAGTTTTCACTCTTGTCTCTTTGTGTATCATCAGAAAATTTGTGTAAAACATTCAAAAGAAACATTTGGTTGAAAAATGAGTTATCATATTTAGTCGATTAGTGCTGCATTTATGTTTTAACATTCTCTACCTTATGCCTCTGAGAAGGCAATTAGTCAGCTTTTTAACTGGACCGAACAATTGTACAGAAAATATGATAACTGTATACCTTCTACCGACAATCAGAAATGAAAACACTGTAATTTATGCTATTCGTTGGTCTACTAAATCTTTTTTTCAACTCAAGTTCGCTGTGCCCTTATTCAATCTGCTTTTAAAATTTTATTAGAACGCGCATTCCTATCGATAATTCAAAAAAGTTCGAAATAAATATGAAGATTATAACAAAAAAAAAATGCTGTTGAAACAAAACTTATTTTTGAAACTTGTTATTCAAGATAAAATTTTCCGAGTGTATGAAAAAAAATCGTTATAAATAATTGTTTTAATTACATCAGAATTGGAAAATGGTTAATAAATTGTTGCCTTATCAAACGTTTCGAGATCTATCTTAGTGGTAATTCATTAGGTTTATTCTGTGTAGTGAGGAGAACTAATTTTGGTTTGATGAATGCGTTCATACGAAGTACAGTCTACGAAGTTACAATGACGCTAGTGACGCTAAAACATTAATTCAAGTTCGTTTTCCTTTATACGAGTAACATCGGATTTTATTTTTGTCAGTTTTCGTCCGCATTCATATTCATTCGTATTCGAATTTAATTTGAAAGGTGATATAAAGTTGTTATTTTTGTCTGTTCGGAAAATAGCTCGAATTAGTTGAATCAACTACTGCCAAGATAAGGCAATTTTGTTTCGACTACATAAAGAAGGTTATAGTCAGCGTATGAAGTCAAAATGTTGAAGATATTACACCTGTTCTTGGTATCTTCGAATGTTGATTCATTTCATTCATTTCATTTTCCTGCAAACTTGAAATTTTTTATTTTATTTTTTTTTGTAATTCATACAAACAATACATTGGGCCATCTGCCCGGGAATATGAGGGTATATTGATTTGTGGGTTGTAAATTTTATTTAATTAGGTCAGTTAAAGTGTTGATCCGTTAAAGGGTTGGTTAGTATCCAGTGGCCAATAGTTATCCAACGTGAATTCTTCAATGACATGCTTATAGGTAACAAATGAACGAAACTGAACTCAATGCCAGGAGTAGTTGTTTGTGGGTTATACCGTAGTTATTTTTGGTTATGGTTGAGGTTGGTCCCACTGAGTTATTGAGGTGTTGAGGGACTGACTGGTTGGAAAGCGATAACCAATAGTCTTCTAACATGAATTTTGTGACATCCGAAAATAATGGTCACATAATTATTTTTGAAAAAGTTGATCAAAAATTTTTATAGTTGAAAATGAAAACTAGACAGACAGCCCAAGATCGCAGATTACAAGTGTGGGTGTGTGCGTAGAGAATACACGACACCACACAAACACCAATCAGGTCGGTTGCGTATACGTGTAGTAGTATATGTGCGGGCCGAGCCCAGTAAATAATTAAGCTGTGCAGACGAAATACACAGCCGTGAGCGCAAAAAGGTTGTTTGCGGGTTTTACCCCGCTGGCCCGCTAGGTGGTCGACGAGTGTGTAATACACACTCGTTCGTCATCGACCACCCGTCGCCACACCACTCTCCTCCTAGTAAGTTTCCGAGGAAACTTACGGTGACCTGTGACGCCAGTCAAGTGTGGCGCGGCGTTCACTACTACGCTCACGGATACCGTTCACGAAGTAGGATCGCCAGGTCTCTTCGGTTTGGACTTACCGAAGTTGGCTGGGAGTGTGGGTCGGGAAGGGCGTATTCGGGGCGCTCGAGGCTGGGGAATTGGGTGCACTCGAGGTTGGTGCCTTATGAGCGGAGTCTGAGGACGAGACGTGGGGATGCTCATAAGGGGTGGCGGGTAGGTAACTGGTGCCGCCATTAAAGGCGACGTTACCATGGCCGGAGGATAAACCGGTGCCGCAAGTTGTAGATGCGGGGGAATGGGAATTCCGGGCGGTGGCATCACAACTTGTGGGAGTGGCATCGGGGTTGTCGCTAGGGCGAGCGACAGGGCATTGTGTGCTGCGAGCACAGCGGCAGTGAATTGCTCCCACGGCTGCAGGGATTGATTCTGCGGTACAGGAGGAACCACCGGTTGCAGTACAGGAGGCTGTACCACAGACGGGGCGGATTCCTGTACGGGAGCCGGTAATGGAGCGGGAGTTCGGGATTTGGTCTTGCCGCGTCTTTCGTCCCGTTTGAGTTCCATATAAGACATACCGCGAGCGCGAGCTTCACGCCGGGCGCGGCCTCCTGCCTTACGGTTCAAACGGGGACGCTTCACCGGTTTGTCATCAGCCGGGGGACTCTTGCTACGAGAGGTGGACGGCTTTGACTCGGGGACTTTTACCGGTGAAGGTGTTGCCATTGGGTCGATAACGGAGTTGTTATCGACGGCAGCACTTTCTGTCGGTTCGACCTCTTCACGTACTGGTGAAAGTACGCGTCGAGGGACCGACGTAGGGGTTGGTGGGAGATGGACGGTTGGGGCCGGAGATGGGTCGACGTCCATCGCGGTCTCTTCCGGGGCAGTCGGTACGACCGAAGGGCGAAGTAGCGGAGACTTGCCTTTCGGGACTGACGATGCCGTTTGTGAGGCTACTGGTGCCTCCGTGACTTTAGAAGTCGACGGTTGGGGGGACCGCTTTGCTGCTGCAGTCGGACGTTTAAATCCGCTGGTTCGCAGCGTGGCAGTCTCTTTCGTCCGGCGCTTCCGAAGAGGAAGCGGTTCAATCCGTTTAACCGTCTTGAGCGGCGGGAATTCCCCAGAGGGGATACTCGCCGAGGAAGACGGTTGGGAACCGGGCAAAGGTCCCTTGGATTGAACGCGCTGTACGACTTCAGCGAATGTGCGGGTGTCAATCCGCGCATTGCTGAATTGTACAGCGGTCCGGGCGTGAGGCGGCGTCTCCACCGAGTACGCGGTCTTCCTAGGGAGTGGCACGAAGACTCGAGAACGAGAGCTACGGACTAGGCCGCGCTGTACGAACTCGGAGCCTCGCGCTGCTACCCCGGGAGCAGGCCGGTACTGGCGAAGAGGCGCGCCTCGACCCCTGGCAGCAGACTCCACCTTCTGCCTTAGCGTCGGTCGCCGGTGCGGTACTCGCGAAGGAGTACGGCGTGTACCTTCTTGTGCCAGTCCGTCAGAGGTAAGCGTCACGGATGACGCCGATACTTGATCGGACGTTGAAGGTACAGGCGACGTCTGCTTCACCGGCGGGAAGGTGGCAGTAGCCGTGGTGGAAGGAGACGGGGCAACGTCAGCTGGTGACGTCGGGGAGGAAAAGGTGGGAGAGGGGGAGCGATGGTCGTCTACACAAGGAGACGACGGTGCATCGCCGTTACCACCCTCTGTAGGTGGGGGTGTAGCCCTTAAAAGGGCTGTTTCTTCATCTTCCGAGATCTCGGTAATGCTGGGGGAAAGACGCTCTTGGGACATTTCATCAGTCGACTACGCTACATGAAATATGATTAAAAGCGCCTGTTGTGTAGCATTTGATGAAGAGTATATAACAGCCAAGCACGTCAAGAGAAGAGTGAGTGTCTAAAACACGAATTTCACTCGTTTTCTTGACCGTAACCGCCGTTTATTTTCGTCTCGTAAACACGAACGAAGTTGCGGTTGCGGCAGCTGTTGTTGCACAATAATATTACGAGTTCGTTTTGTAGGCGGGGCCAGTTCGTCTTCCGAGGAAGAAAACGCGTCGTACTTATGCGACTGGGTGGCGCCACGAAACAATTTTCGTAATACGTCGTCGTCTACAACGCTTGACTTGTCGTCAGTTGCGTGAGCCGACTCGGACGAGTGCGGGAGGGGAAGGGAAATCGCAATCGGTTCGTCGTCGAGCATAGTGTCAGCTGTTCGACTAGAAGACTGACCGATGGGGTGCGATTGTGTCTTTTCCTTCGATAACGCTTCGGGAGGCGATTCTTTATTTTGATCGTGTGTATTTACGATCGGGGAAGAATCGAGCGTGTCGTCTATGTGTGTAGACGACGTCGAAGGTTGGGGTGAGGCATTCGGGGGTGAGTCGTCGTTTTTAGGTAAAACGACCTCAGATGACAAGTCAACTGTCGGTCCCGAAGGATCATCGACGGAAGTTGAGTCATCTGGGTCGGCTTCTATGTCTGTGTAGACATAGGCCGACTTTAGGCGATCGATCGATACGCGTGTGTGTCGTCCTTGTATGTCGATCTCGAACCATTTATCCGTACGGTTGAGGACTTTGTATGGTCCGGAGTACGGTGGGTCGAGTGCCTTACGAGGTGTATCGACGCGTAGCCATACGTTTTGGGCTGATTTTAAATCAGCGGGGACGTATGAGGGGGAATCGCCGTGGTTGCGGGTGATTTGGGTGAACGCATTCGCACTTTCGCGAATGCGTTGAGGAAGGTTAGTGCCGTCGATGTGGGTGACGACACTTGGTGGGCTGTCTTCAAAGAAATCAGCCGGGAGACGGAGCTCTTCACCATAAAGGAGTTGGGCTGGGGATACGCCGAGATCGGAGATGACCGTCGAGCGTAGGCCGAGAAGAATGAGAGGCAAATCGGCTGCCCATTCTCCACGCGAGTCTTTGGAGTTCTCGCGGGCCATGATGGTGGCTTTGAGAGTTCGATGCCAGCGCTCTATTTTGCCGTTCGATTGGGGGTGATACGCCGTAGTTGAGATTTTGTGTATTCCCAACTGGCGCGCAACCGAGTTGAATAAAGCGCTTTCGAACTGGCGTCCTTGATCCGTCGTTATGGTTTCAGGGACGCCGAAGGAGGACACCCAGTGTTGGACGAAGAGTGTTGCCACTCGATCCGCGGAAATATCCGTTGTCATGATGGCGTGAGGCCATCGTGTGGCGCGGTCAATCATTGTCAGACAATGACGAGGACCGCTAACCGTCGGCAACGGACCCACGATATCGATGTGCACATGCTTTAAGCGATCGGTAGGTCGGAAAGCTTGGAGAGGGGCTTTGGTGTGTCTACCGATTTTAGCTTGTTGGCATGCGGTGCACTCTTTCGACCAACGTAGGCAGTCAGATCGTAGGCCAGGCCAAATGAATCGATTAGCGATCAGACGGGCAGTTGTCCGGCCGCTCGGGTGCGAGAGCCCATGAATCGAATCGAAGATGATTCTCCGATATTTGGCGGGTACGAAGGGTCGTTTTTTCCCCGTGGACGTGTCGCACGTTAAAAGTAACGTGTGTCTGGGTACTCTGAACGATTCGAGGATGAGGGCAGAGTTGGGGTCTGCGAGGTATTGGGCGAGTTGAGGGTCGTGTTGTTGGCAAAGGGCCATTTCATTGTATGGCACAACACAGGGAGAGGTAATGGCGGAGATTGATATACGTGACAAACAATCAGCGGCTATGTTGTCCTCTCCTTTGATGTAGCGAATATCCGTTGTGAACTGCGAGATATACTCAAGTTGATTTTGCTGGCGTGGTGAAGCTTTCTCGCACGCCTGAAACAGGGCAGTCGTGAGGGGCTTGTGGTCCGTATAGACGGAGAAAACACGCCCTTCGACCAGGTTACGGAAGTGCTTCACCGCTGCAAAAACAGCGAGTAATTCGCGGTCGTATGTTGGATATCGGCGTTCGGTGTCTGATAATTTGCGTGAGAAGAATGCCAAAGGCTCTAGCGATCCGGCACCGTGTTGATAGAGGGTAGCCCCTATCGCGTGGTTAGACGCGTCGGTTGCCAAGACGAGTTGTTTGGACTCGTCAGGATGCGCCAAAAGAGCAGCATTTGCTAACGCCTGCTTTAAGTCGCGGAAGGCGGTTTCGGCAGTGTCAGTCCAAATTATCGGGGTTTTGTCACGTTTTTTGTTGGAATGGATAAGCGCGAAAAGTTTACTCTGAATGTGAGCGCAATGTTTAATTGTACGCCGGTAGAAATTCACCATTCCGAGAAAGCGCCTAAGGTCATGAACGGTTTTGGGAAGTGGGAAATCGAGTACAGCTTGGACACGTTCGGGGGTAGGTTTGATACCTGAGCTGTTGACTCGATGGCCAAGGAAGGTGAGCTCTTCACGTTCATGTTCGGACTTGTTACCGTTGATAGTGAGGCCAGCGTTGTAGATACGCCGTATGACCTCGGTAACACGTTCTTCGAGCTCATCGGGGTTGGAGGCGGTAATGAGGATGTCATCAATGTACGCGTAAGCGTAGTCGATGTCTCGCAACAATCCATCAATGTACCGTTGGAAGGTTTGGGCGGCGTTTCGAAGTCCGAAGGGCATATAGGGAAATTCGTAGAGACCGAAGGGGGTTATGACGGCTGTCTTGGGGATGTGTTCTTCGGTCATCGGGACTTGGTTAAACGCCCGCACGAGATCTAATTTGGTGAATAGTTTGGCACCAGCTAGTCTGGCGTGGAAATCCATAATATTCGGGACAGGGTACTTGTCGGGGATAGTTCGTGCGTTGAGTGCTCTGTAGTCACCAAGCATGCGCCATGTTTTGTCAGGTTTCATGTGCATATGCAAGGGGGATGACCAGGCACTTTTGGAGGGTCGGCAGTCACCACGTTCGAGCATGGTTTGGAAGGAAAGGCGGGCTGCCTTTAGCTTCTCGGGATGTAGTCGACGGGCACGGCAAAACACCGGTCGACCTACAGTTTCGATATCGTGGGTGACTTCGGTAGGGGAAATCCTCGGGCGTAAGCCTTCTTTACCGGTTACGCCAGGAAATTTGTCGAGGATTTTTCTGGAATCGACTATTTGAGTGGGCGATGGTCAAGCAAATTTCCGGGGGATAGTCGATGGGTCGGGGTTTACCTACAACGGCAAGTCCAGTGGTCTTATCAAGGAGGTGCCCTTCGCTGACATCGGGAAGCAGTTGGTAATGGCTAAGGAAATCTGCTCCGATGATGGGATCAGCGATATCGGCGATGATAAAGGCCCACTTAAATTCGCGACGAAGGCCGAAATCTACCTGCACCAGCTTAACTCCGTAAGTACTAATTGGAGTTTGGTTCGCAGCATAGATTTGGAGCTTAGCGTTGCATTTCCGGTCTTCAGCGGTTGGAGGTATAGCCGATATCTCCGCGCCAGTGTCAACCAGGAAGTGATGCTCGCTAAGCAGATCTTCCACGAAAAGACGGACTGAATTGAAAACGAGTGGGAGTGCCGTCTTGACTGACTCGTTTACTCGTTTCCCGAACGGGTAGGGGATTTGGAATCGCGTCGGTCGCGATTTTGGGGTTTGTCCCACCATGAACATGGGGGGTCAGAGCAGTTGCGCGATTTCCTCCCGAACTGTTGGTGATACCAACAGTAGCCTTCACGGGAGTGGGAGGGAGAGCGGGTATTTACCGGTCTCTTACCATCGATGACTCGTAGCGTCGTCCGTGGTTTCGAACGACCGGAGCTAGAGTCACGAGAGCGCGATCTGTCTCTGAACCTGGCATCGTGTGAACGCGAATGCCTATGTTCAGGGAACGGGGCGGGGTTTTTGGGGGGGTCGACAGAACTTACCTGTTTTCCAGCCAAGAGCTGTTGAAGCAGCTGGGTAATGGTAGCTAGTTCCGAGGAATTAGCCGTTGGTGCTGTCGACGGAGGTGCCGCGGGGGTTGCGATAGCGGAAATGGTGCTGGTCGCAGGGGATGTCGACGGAAAGGTTTGCTCGAGAGCTATTGCCTCGTCAGCTTCGAGCGCTGCCTGTCGAGAGGTTGCGGGCTTAGTCATGGCCAATGTTTGGCGGATATTGACCGGGAGGGATTGGAAAAGAAGGTTGCGGAGGACATCGTCATTTACTCTTCCTTCGTTTAGGGTGACGAGGCGGCGATGGTACACCGAGGGCCTCTCGGAAGGTTGACGATGGGTGTTTTCCAACAGAGTTCTTATCCGGGTGTAGGAGGAAGGGGAAAACTCCTGTTGGATCTGATTTCGGAGGTTCGACCAAGTGTGCAGCGAGTCGTCGGAACTGTAAAGTAATTCTGACACAGCATTGGCTACCTGGGTCGGCAAGTGGCCGGAGATCGCCAGGTAGAGCTGAGACTCGCTGGTATTGCCACTGGCGCGAGCAAGATTCTCGATCTGCTGTAGCCAGAGACGCACATTCTCGGCGTTGAACGGGGGAAGGCCTGTTAATAACCGTGGAGGGTGAGCTTGTAGGGAGGAGTGGGCAGTAATCGCGGCGGAATTTGCTTCCTGCCGGTGCGATTGCCGATCGAGGATGGGAGACAGCCTCAGCGTGGAACTGTCAACCGGCTGGTGCTGGTTGACCGGGAGTTCCTCGCTCGGAAGGTAGTTGTCGAGGAAGGGTCTGAGGCCTACAAGCGTAGAGGACTGCGGGATCGCCGAGTTCGTCGGTACAGTTGACGAACGCATGCTGGCATGCGGCGTTGAGTGGATGGCAGGCATGAGGTTGGGCTGGTTCTCCGTCCTCCTGGAAGGATTGCTGACTGTGGCCTTCGTAGGCGTCAGCGGGAGAACCAGGTCGTCGAGAGACGACGGGGTTAATTTGGAGGCCATGGAGGTGGTTGAAAACAGAGGCTAAGTTAGTACTTTCCTCGTCGGCAGCTGATTGCCGACTGTTTGCTTCTCTTTGGGATGGCTGGTCGGTACTTGCGTACTGACGTCGAGCCTGGAGAGAGAAGTGGAGGATTAGGGTAAGGGAAAGGGAAGGAGAAGGAGAACCTTCTCCGTCGGCAGTCGAGTGCCGACTGATTTTTCTGGTCGTTGGTCGGTACTTAAGTACCGACGAGCAACGGGGGAAAGGGGAAGGAGAAGGAGAACCTTCTCCGTCGGCTGACGAGAGCCGACTGAGTTCCTTCTTCGGTTGTTGGCGGGTAGGCCAACGTTTGAAGAAGGGGCGTGGTTTAGGGAAAAATCAGCTGGTAAGAGCCGATTGGTTGTTTCCGAGCTAGTCGGAAGCAGGTGGGGAAGGAGGTGACGGTTCCTTCCCCCGTCGACGGTAAACGTCAACAACAAAAATAATACTTACGTCGGAGGTCACCACTTGTGGGTGTGTGCGTAGAGAATACACGACACCACACAAACACCAATCAGGTCGGTTGCGTATACGTGTAGTAGTATATGTGCGGGCCGAGCCCAGTAAATAATTAAGCTGTGCAGACGAAATACACAGCCGTGAGCGCAAAAAGGTTGTTTGCGGGTTTTACCCCGCTGGCCCGCTAGGTGGTCGACGAGTGTGTAATACACACTCGTTCGTCATCGACCACCCGTCGCCACAACAAGAAAACACCAACTGTCCTAGGTCAAAGAGGGAGATGACATGAAACGAGCTTGCCTACATATTACATATGACCATGAAGTCTTAGGCCTCGTGGTATCTCACATAATTTCCCTTGAGATGGTTAGAAACCCAAAATTCTGGATCGACGATCTTCTTTTACATTTGAAAAAAGTTAAATAATATAAACACATAATTGTTACCAGATCTTGACTGGAACGATTTATTATCGAAGGTGGTGAATTTACATCCATCAATCAAGTAGCATGTAGTAGCAACCATGTGTGATGGAACCAGATCGAAGTGACTTTTTCTTTTATTCAATTTCTGGAACAGGAAGTTGATTCATTTTCAAGTTAGGAAAGAAGAAAATAAAAACACTCCCAAAAAATCAGTTCCTTTTTGAATTTTACCTTATCTCATATAAAAAGAACAAAAATGTGATTGTGTTCATAACCGGTTAAGAATGGACTGTGTATAGTGTGTCTGTTAGTTTCTCTTTGCACCACTAATAGTTTATCTTTACAATCTTTAATTAGTTTTTTCACATCGATATTTACTTATTTCCTATCGTTGAACTTTATTTATAATTGTAACATCTTATAATCTGTATTATTACTTGTACAAATTGATCAGCTGTGAGAAAAATGGGGGTTCAGTTTTGGAATTGAATTCATTTTATATTATGGAACTCAACTAAACAAATTTTTATTTTTATTACAATCTTTTATTCTACTCACTACAGCGATTTTAAAATACACTAATACTGCAGCCAACCTTTCGCAACGAATAATATTTATCTCGCATGAAGCTGAAGCCAAAAAATAAAAAATAAAAGCTTATCTTTAAAAAACTCGTTTTCAACTTAAACTCATTTTATTTGTTATCGAGAATGTTCCTCACAATTTACCTATTTCATGTAGGAACTACAAATGGATGAAATTGAACGCACCGCCAGGAATTTACATATGTGGGTTGTATATTGTGAATTTTGGGTTACGGTTGGCGTTGGTCCGTTGAATGGTTGATCTGTTTAAGCGAAGATTGGTTTGTATTTGACAGTCATTAGTCTCTTACCATGAATTTTCCAATTTTGTGTGGGAGAAACAAATGGATCAAGTCAAACTCACCACCAGGAGCAGCGCTGTTCGTCAATTTTACGATGTGCATTTTAAGTAATTTCGGTTGTAGTTGGTCAACCGAGTCTGATCTGTTGAGAAAAGTATATGGTTATGATTTTCCCAATTGCTTGTGGGAGTATCAAATCGACCAAATCGAACTCGCCGCCCTTTTAGGTCAGATTGTAACGTCAACTGGTCTTCTATGAACGACTCTGAAATTCTAATGTCGAACACCAGTAACATTTAGGTGCTCATGTCCTACACCGACGTGGTTATATCAAATTTCACTTAAAACGGGCATAAAATTTTTTCTGCGATTTTACACTTGTAACATACTATACATGTTGACTCTCTTTCGGTAATTTTGGTAAATTTTATTGCGTATGACTGGACGTCGCTTATCATCTCGTTTAAGACTTTGGTAGCCCCACGATGCCCACTCATTTATCGGCACGGTTCTTAAAATTACGCGTTTGATTTAACGAACATTTGAAGAAAACGAAGATAAATAAAATTCTGCATTAACTTGGAAACGATATTATGTTCTCGTATGCGAGAGGGTCGACTGCGAAACGGATGCCGAATACAAAATTATGTTTTTCGTGGTAATCATGCCTCCGTTCCGAAAAAAACATGGGACATTCGTGAATGACAAAAATTGATGAATGCTAGTCGAACTAAAAAGGCGAAGTGAACACGAACCGCTGCTTGTAACCATAAAATGTGTTTTTGGACACTGCGCTTTCGGTCCCGGGTCTATTCAACCGCGAATAAATAAACTTCGAAATGATTAATAATCGGGTGTTTTTTACGACGCCTACGCTGGTTATCTTCTTTTCCGACATTCATTTCGCTCATTCGTTATTTCAGCCGAAATTTGACTTTTTCCTCTCGATTCTTCTGAATCAAATACGGACTAAATTCGTGTAATATGTTCGATCAAATCGTTTGCTAGGTATGGCAACAGATGAACAAACCCCGGGTAACCAGTGTCCGTACCTCTTCTCACCGGATCGCCTAAACATCTTGTTCGGTTCTGTCGCTATTATTTATTTTTTATTTTTTTAAAGAAAATATCTTATTCTCTTCCAGTTGACATCCTTCTTTCCCAATGCTATTCATGTGTGAAAGCACCAGTTGGTGTTTTTGGAGGGGTTCATCTTCGAAATAAGTCGACGAACCACATAGCATAGCTGCGCAAATGGTTTTTCGACGCTCGAGTCAGTCAAGTTTAATTTCGCGTACGATAGTCCAGTTAAATTTTCGTATAAGGTCTGGACTTAGGTATTCATTTATTTATTTATCTATTTTTTCAAGAAGCCTCCCAGTCGGACTCAGGTATCTGGTGCGAAACTCATTTTGGCAGTGTTGTGGGGAAGCAACATCAGTAATTGTACTTGTGTTGACTTCGGTAAGTAAGTGTAAACTTGGGTGGTGTAACGGCCTAACTTCTCCCCAAGCGAAATGAGAAAACCAAGTAACGATAATAAGTGCACTTTATTGCTAGAGTATGAAACATTGACTGGTTGTATGGCAAAACTGAGTCGAGAAGAAAACAGAAAAACGAAATGAACATTATCTACAGAATACGTGCATAGTACGCTGACAAGCCGAAGCCTGAAAATAAAATAATTATTGTATAACTGTTACAAGGTGCGATGAACTTAACCTGCATTAGATTCGTCAAATAAGAGTACGCTACAAAATATCCCCCCCTTTTAGAGGGGAGCGTACTTCAAAACAAAATTCCAAAACTAAATACAACATGAAAATAGGCAAAGAAAATATTACATCACTACACAAAAATAAAGTCAAAGTTTAAAATACATCTACCGTAGTCGTAAGTAAAAATACACATAAGAGAAGATTCGCAAAAATTCCGTAAAATATAGTACGAAAATCGCTGTTTAGTTAGCACAAAGTCTTTAAACTTCGGATGTGGTTTTCTCGCCCTACTAGACGTTCGTAAATTTTGCACTTGCCCTTGGTGTACACTAGGTTCGTGTGATGAATGACTAACACTAAGCTCGGACGAATTGTGAAATTGAACTGAAGTCGATGGATGTTGTGCAGGGGAAGAAATGTTAGGCATGTGAATGACCTGATCATGACTAGTATTGACGAGTGGAAGAATGTCATCATTAACATAAATAAATTTATTTTGGTTGGTATTCGAAATTGTTTGATCCTCCTTTACCATTAGAGGGTATTTATCTTTATTTTTTAGTATCGGGTTAGGCTGCTGCACTACGCCCTCAGTATCGTCAACGCTACTTTCATCAACCAATTTGTACGCCAGTTTGATTCTAGCCAACGCGACAGTTTCTTTTTTCCCGTCGTCTCTATTTCATAGAATTGCTTGTACCTTTTCAAGACGCGGTATGGCCCCTGGTAGGGTGGTTTGAGGGATGCTTTCACCCTATCCACATGGACGTAGACTCTCTTGCATTTTTCGAGGTCTGGATGCACGAAGATTTTTGACTCTTTTTGTGAAGCGTTTCTTTTCGGTTTCAAATCTCGTAGGATCTGGCGCAGTTGCTTGACAAATGTAGTAGAATTGCGTATTTCCTCTCCAACTTGATACATCTCCCCCGGAAGTCGTATTGTTTGTCTGTAGGTCATTTTGGCGCACGAAACACCCGTTTCATCCCTGGGGGCTGCTCTCAGTCCAAGAAAGATTGAGGGTAGGTAACTGCGCCACTCTTGAGCATGGCAAATGAAGGGGCTGTTACAGTGGCGTTATCATTTTCAGTATTATCTGAGGCTGATAAGAGATGAGCAAGAAATTTTAACCTTCTATTGTATTAGGTGCGTATCTGACGTCAGACTGTATAAATCATAGGTCATGGCTGTTATGAGGGACAACTCTCGGCGGGCGATATCACAAGAATGTTCTCGCATTATTCTCGATCTGAAAGTCGTAATCTTTAGAGTTGGGAATTTTAGTTTATTTTGCGGATTTAGTTTATTGAGTCTGCTTCATCAAAGTGAACTAGTTCACTGAACTAGTTCAATTAGTACAGTAGTTCAGTAAATTTTTCAACTCAATCACTTCAATCAGCTGATTCATGATTGGCTCTTTATCATTTAAATCAACTGATTTATTATATGATATTATGTTCAACTCGTATTCATAAATTCATGCTAGAACTATTGTTTAATAGTTTGACTCACTCATCGACTGCTAGTTACTTCAACTTCAGTTCGATCAACGGATTGAGTAGAGTAGACTGATAAGAACTGAGAACTATCAAGAAAGAAAGAACTAATGAACTAGTTCATTTAGAAGTGAACTAAATGATCGATTAGTTCACTTCCAGGATTCGTTCAAAAGAACTAACTCGTGAACAAACTACCCATCACTAGTAATCTTGCGGGGCAACATGACGCTTTGTTTTAAGATGCTAGACCCCTCTCTACAAGAAGTTACGCAAACATATTGTTGAGCTTCAAAATATTGCGCGAGTTTAACATTTTGTACAATACTATATTGTATTAAGCCGGTACTACACGATGCGTCCAACGTTTGCGCCAACATTCGCCTTCCAACGTTGGCCAAACATTGGAACAAAGGCTGGACGCAGCGCTGCAACTACATGATGCGCCCAATGTTTGTCTCAACATTCGCATTCCAACGTTGGCGGATGGCTGGACGCAGAGATATAAATTGTTTAAATATACAAAACACACAGCATTCACGCGCAAGTTGAGAAACACTAGGGTAGTCGTACCACAAGTTTTGGTTCCAACTTCCTTCCAACGTTGGGTACTCCTTTGACACGGGTCAAAAAAACCGACTTTTGATGGCCAACGTTCCAATGCCAACGTTGGAAGCAAAACATTCGTCGAATGACATGCGCACACGACTACATGATGCGTTCAATCATACCAGCATCCAACGTTGGAAGCATTGGACGCATCATGTAGTACCGGCTTTATTTTAATTTTTGAATAATCTGAAAGTGATGTGACGTAAAGAACAAAAAACCTAATAAATGAATCAACCTATTGAACATAACTTTATGTATGAACCCATTTACTTATTTTCAGTCCATCAAAATTGGCCTCTGTAAATGTGTTGGCTTCTCCCAGAGAGACATCGATGATTCTAATGTGTACTCTTTGGCCCCCGAATCACTTTCACTCTTACGTCAATCACTCCATATTTTCGCCGCAGACTGCTGTAGAAATATCTTTAATAACTACCCCTGTTTTATTCAAGGTTTTTTGTACGTTGTGCGGACTTGAGACTGAGACCAATATTCATAGTTGTCACTAAGTGTTCACTAACCTAACGGTCTGTTTTTAAACTGCAGTGAAGCTGCAAAAAAAATAGTTTAGTTGAGACTGGTGAGAAACGTAGCTTCTTTGTGACAAACTTTATTAAAGCTATGAGAAAAATTCAGTTTCACTGTGAAATATAGCTGAGAACTGCAAGTTTTAAACTGACACTTAGGTTAATGAACTTTAAGTTTCAACTACGAATACCAGCCTGAGTCTCTATCAGAAAGTTAGCTGCGCATTTTTTCATATTCTAGATGCTAAGCTCGATAGTGAACAAATTATCAAATCGATATCTATAATACCAACAAACAGAACTGGGCAAAATTCCGTCTTCCGTACCTGCAAATTCTACCCTTGTTATTGTGATAACAGTTAGGCGAATTGGTGGTGAGTTAATTGGTTAATGTTCCAGCCAGTATTTAAAATTACACTGATGCAACCATCGTCTACAAGTGGATATCAATAATGATTTTATTCGTTACCGGACGACACTTTGAAGTATACTTACCCTCTGTTATTCGTGCATGCAATGTCTACTCCATCATCGTTCTGTTATGCTCTTCAAGCCGCATTATTGCAGTATTTAGTAGTGGACCACAGCTTGTCATAAAGTCAGTGGATGTAACCCCACGTAGAATATTGTGCATTTATAAAAAATGAAAAAGAAAGGATAAAAAGTCAATCTTAGTTTAATTGCAGCGTGGAACTTCACATCGTGCTTATTAAAGGTGGAAGTTACGCATTTTTGGTTTTTTCATTTTTTATCTGTTAGTCGATGTGTGTCAAAATTTTGATCATAGATATCCAGTTCGGTAGACGTATTCCTACCTCCAAAAAAAAGATAGTCAAAAATTTTATCGGATGGCAGAACTTTTCATTTTTGTTAATTAAACAGATAGACTCGAATGGTCGCTATTAAATGCCATTTTTTGTGGCTTCAATTGGCATGTTTTCAATGACTTGTGTTGATCGAGAAACCCTTCTCGGTATGTGCAAACACAAAATATGCAATTTTTTTTTGAGGGGGAAAACCGGTTTTAGTCTGCAAAATTTTGATTCACTTTTTCCCGGATCCTTTTCTCAAGATGTAATGACAACGTCTCTCTTAATCCGTTAACGAGATTTTACATTTGAATTCTACAATAATAATTCTCTATGTCCTTCATCTTAATTTAATGCCAAGTATTGTTGGTATTTCATTTTGCAAGATTGTACCCACCTGCAATTGTTGTTATGATGCAGGCAGTTTTCGCCATCATTTTTCCTGTTTACTAGCACTAGCCACCGTATACTGTTTACAAATTCATGAATATGATCATTCACCTTTATTGACCTTAAATTAACGGGCAATGTAAATCGATGTAACATACGCGCGTTACGCTGTTCGATGTGTCAGTTCGTGGTTATCCGAGCACATCTAATGAAAGTCGCACGTCACTTTCTAGCAATAACGAGTTTTCGGTTCTCGACGCGTACATTTCAATCGCTTTTCTTTCGACAAAAGGCTGAAAAGAGATTGGAAAAAGAAAAAAGGAAAGAAAGCGAAAAAAAAAATGAAAAAATTCGTGGTATCCGTTGTTGTGGAAAACAACGACGAACAATATACATATATGGCGACGGAGGTGTAGGAGGGGCTAGAAGAAAAGTTAGATGAGTACTTATACTGATCTCTGTGTATCGAAAAAGCGTACAGGCGGTGAAAAACGTGATGCGATGATGTAAGAGAAAAGCAGTCGAGTGCTGGCGGAGGACGAATTAATTGCGTCGCATTGTCGACCGGAGAGAGAGTTGGCTCGTCGATCGAGGATATGCTGAAAAGAGACTCGAGTCGCTGCTACTCCATCGCATCGTTGCTGCTGCTGCAGGTACGGAGAAGATGTATAGCAGACACGAAGCACGCGTGATGCTGGGCAGAGTGAATTGTCGTCCTCATCGCCGTCGAGTGAAAAGAAACGAAGAAAATGCGAGTGAGAACAAACTCCCAACACATTGTGTAGCTGAAGAGATTAAAGATATGCACGTATATGCTGAAGTGTATCCGTCGCCGACAATGATGAAGATGACGCCATCTTGAATAATGACATACGTTGATTGTTTGAATTGCTCGGCCATATCAATATACCAATCTGTTGTAATGGCTACTTGTCCAGCAGTCTCTCACTTTACGTTCTTTTGTGCTGAATCCAATTTTTTTTCCTCTTCTTCTTTTTCATTCTCCTCTATTTGATCGTAGTTCCTCTGGATACTATTGCAAATTAAAAAGCGTTACATTCGGTGGATAGAGGATGGTATCACGTTAATGATCTTTTCATACGTTGTAAGCTAACTTTTAACGTGGAGCGAGTGTGTCCGTTCCGCTTAATACGTAATTATTGTCGTCACTGCGCTGGAAGCGATACGAGCAGAAGAAATGTGGAAAAATGGGCGAAAAAATCTGACCCTGATGGCGTGGAATGTGCGGCTCACCTACAACGAGGTAAATTGTCGAACAATAATGGGTAGAATATGTTGTGATGGGATGGGAGGCACTGTCGATCGTAGGATGGAGGATTTGCTCTCTCCCCCTTCTTGTGGTTGGCCATCTAATTGCCTTTTGTCGCAGCTCTTCAGCTGAACGCGACTCGTGAATAAAATGCGAAAACGGTGGTGGCGTCAGAACCGAAGCACAACATGCGCACAAGTACCCAGCCCCAGCGTAGGTGTTTTCGAAATTCTTATCATTATGTTACCGTGCTGTGAATACTGTGCATGATTCTGAATTCTGTTAAAGTTTATCGATTTTCTTCAAGTTTGGGGGAAATGTCAAGTTTGACGAGCTAATCGTGTCTGTCAAATTTGAAAAAAATCAATGAACTACGACGGTACCCAGAATCTTGCAAACTTTTTTTTGCACGGTAACATTGTGCCGAGAATTTCAAGAACACCTTCCGAGATCGTATCGATTCCAGCACTGGCGTAGTCGGGAGGGGGATTAGGGGGATAAATCCCATACACATAACGAAACATTTTAATATGTAAAAAACGTCAATAACTTCATGTGTTCTCGCGGAAGTAAACTGTATGGGATTATCGTTCTACGAAAAATTAATTTTCACTTGCGTAGGTACTTATCTCTTTAAAGCATCAAATAGATAAACAAAGCGTAATTTTCCAACCGGAGAAACAATTTTTGGTTCATCTCAGGATTCTGCCTCCCGTTACTGTTCATGTCGTCCTAAATGAGTCTTTTCTTACGTACTCAAAAAAAAGTATTTGGTAAAAGCTCTTTTTCGATAATAATTGATACATTTGATTTGCCGAATGTTTACTTTTGGGACGATATCAAACGTAAGTCTTCCTGTAGCTGTAAGAAAATTGATTTCCCTTTTGAATCACCGTTAAAAAGCCTACTCTAATTCAAATATAGTAATATTCCAGTCATAAGCTTATCGGTTTTCATCTTTTTCTCGTCACCTCTTTCAGTAATCAACACCTGAAAGTTGCAAATGAAGGTATATTATTCAGAGGATGAAAGGAGTCCTTGTCGCAGCAGTATTGGTGAGGACAAAAATAGCAACCACTTATCGAGTTGAAAATAAAATCTCATGTACCTCCAAGGAGCGTATGGTACGAGTAGGCCTTTTCAGTAAGTGGTGGTAGCAAAATTAATCGTTTTCTACAGAACCACCTTTGGATGGTTTATTAAGAGTGTCGATAAATTCCAAGTGTAGCAAATGTTGGGAAACTTTATGAGGTTGGCGTCCCCTTTTATGAATATAATGCACCTCGAACTAATCCTTGGTCTTTGATTGAGGACTCGGAAGTGTGTCCTCGCGCATTCTCTCAAAAATTTGGAGAACTGTTTCATCAGTAGCACTCTTCGCAACATTATCCTGCTTCAAAATTTCTTTGGAATATTTCACGAATATCTGAAACTAATGCTAGTGTCTACATTAAAGTTTTAAGTTTCAGTAGATGAGTGCGTTTAAGTTCAGACGTCGGGACTGCGTTCCTATCCAAAAAGTCGTATCGTGCTCATTATGCGGGACTTTTCTTCTGAAAATTTATTTTTTAACGATTTGGCATTTGGCTCAATTTGTGACTTTTTTAACAGCCTACAATATTTTATTGATCTTGATGACTCAACTATGGTATGATATTGTATTGTACTCTATCGAAGATTTTCATTACATTCGAATCCAGTTACTAACTTTTAGTATTCAAGCTTAATTTTTTCTTGGGTCATTAGTTGATTTCCTATTCATTTTGTGCATTTCAAGTTGTGTATTTCATTATCGTATTAATTTGTAGATTCGTTATTTTCAGTATTTGTAGAGACGTAGGTAAGGGATAGATAGGCAGCTACCCCCAAAATGTTTTGAAAGTTGGAGAAATTGACTAGTTGCTTGTATGATTGGAAAATCTTTTTTTTTTGCATTTAAATTTTATTCATATCATGACGTATTTTTGCTTAATAAACATATTTTATAAAATTAGAAGTACAACCAAATATCCGCCTATTCCTAAAAAATACATTCTCAAACACTAATCATTTATTTCAACACTTCCAAACAATGTTCTCACCATTCCTAAATTCCTAAAATATAAATTACTGTCTACAAAATACTCTTACATATACTTATTTATCCTATATCAGAAATTCCTTCAATACACGTTTTTTGACAATAGGTCTCCAAACTGTTCTCACAAATTATGTATAATTGTAAATTCATCACATCCTTATTCCTTGAATATGATTTCCTTCCTTTCTCTTCAACACAAATCACCCATAACTCTGGCCAAATAAAAGACAATGTTTTGGTGGTTGTACTTTAATCTCATTCTGTACTTTAGTTAGTAAGCACACACATTTATAATTGTATATTTTCATGTGCTATATTTTTATAATATACAACCTTATATCTTGTGTTGAATATTTTATTTGTACGATATTATTTATCGTTACAATATACGTCGAAATTATTGAGAAAATTCCATTCCTTCATAGCTCCTGTATTGGTTAATAGTTCATGTGTTTTATCCTTCATGTGTTGATACGAAAGTTGTTATACTTGACTACGATTTTCGGGCAACAGTTTCGCAATGTTTCACGATAACTGATGAGTGTCATGATATTCGATGAAGATAGCATATAACAAGTCATGATGATATTTGGTTCTTAGTAGTCTGAACTTTGGGACGACTACTTTTCTGTAATTGAAGAACTACGAAAAAGTTCTATTACTAAGCTCTCAACCTTGTTTTGACGCAAGATTTTTGTCATAGTGAGTTCAATTGTTTTTTTGTTTTTTTTTTGACGACCCTCTCCTCAATTATGGGACCATTTAAAAAGTGTAGTACTGGAGCGGATGGGACGTAGGTCGCGCATAGGAATTAACCAATGGCGACGGGCGAAGGAATCGTGAAGCTGCTCTGCGTTCCAGATAGTGAACGTGGGACGCATACGGCTGTTATCGCAACCACCAGACACCATGGAGAGGAGGGGCGTTGTTTTAATTAAACACCAGTAATAACGTAATATAGCGATTCGAAATGTAGCTTATACGATCAGCGATAGGTCCGTTTCGTATTACATTCCACGATTGACTGCCCGCATTCTATATGCATGTAATTACACGGGACTACTCGACGCAATAATATATTGTTTTAGTGGGCAGTCTCGAAAAAATACGTTAGCTGTACGGAATAGTTCTGTGTGTACCTGTGTAACACCTTTCCACATTTCTGGGTGAAACGTGACTGAACAGATCGCGGACAGAAACAGTACGACGTAGCCTGTGTATATGACCAGACCGATGCGGGAGCCTGGAGGCAGACAAATTGAGAAGATTGGAGTGTAGATGGCGGAAATCGAGTTGCTGGTGGTCACTTATTGGCAAAATCGGAATGTTGCGTTATGTCGACCAGGTCTCCGTATCGAAGTAGAATGTCTGTTGTGGAATGACCGCAAACAAAGTGGACTGCGCTAATGAAGAATGTCTCAAGAAAAAAGGCCATTTTCACTGTCGATATTTCAGATCCAGTTTCCCAATTTCTCGTCGATGATTAATTTTGCGCCAGCGAAAGTAATAACTGCGCTTGTTACGTGTCAACTCTTTAAGATCAAACTTATTCTACATATGTAACGAAGCAGTGCAATTAAGCTAGTGTCAGTCCCGTGACTTTTTTGTAAACAAAATTTCGCTGGTAGGAAGTTGTTATTAAAATTCAATTAATTCTTGTATATTTGAGGGCATTTATTACTGAAATCATCGAGCATATAATAGTGTTGTTTCAAAGAGAAGGCGCCAAGGAATAAAATGGAACTAAGAACAACAAAGTTTGAGTCTTTAGAAGCCGAAAAATTTGAAAAAGAAAATGAAATTGTGTGTGATACCTACCTATTAATATCATTATACCGACTAATTTTCACGTTTATTCTGCTTTTGAGCCCTATTATTAGTTGTATTTAGGTGTTTACCGATTTCCTACCATTGAGATTCTGCGACTTCGAGAAGAATCGCCTAATGAAGACAATAAAATTACTTATTTGTAGTCTGTGTACTTGTTCGAATATAGGTACTCCTATCACGTCGAGAAGTGTGTCGGGATTTGAAACCAAAGTTTTCATTTTTTCCTAAATATTTACAAAATTGACTAAAATTTTTCGATTATTATCGATAATACCATAAAGTTTTCAATCAAAAAGAATAACGTTCTAAAACAAAGGCATTTGCAGGAATTTTCGTTTTTGTCCAGTTATATTAATTGTAAATTCAATGATTTTTAATATTGACTAATTCACGTTTCCAATTTTCATTGGCTGTGTTCAAATTTTTATTTCCTTCGAGAGGAAGAATAAAATACTTAATCTTTCGTAACATTACATGGTTTTTTCGTTGCAGATTTATAACGTGTTTTAATTCGTCCAAAACAGAGATTTTTAAATTGTTTGAAAATTCTTACTATTCCATCCCTTATTTCTCGTTCCTATTTGGCGTAAATCTAGCTTAGAAATACTTTCAACAAATTGTTTCTCATCAGTTTCGTAAATTAAAATCATGTGGGTCGCTTGAAATATGACTCCAGTTCTCAAACTGTGGGAAATTCAGGTTCTCGGAAGAATCTCTTCTATAACTTACGTTTTTTTTTTCTTGCTCTTCCGTCTAAATATCTGGTTAAGTAAAGTAATAAATTATAGGAAACCGATTACCTATAAAATGTTGTATACTTACTCATACGAATTTGTTTTTATTTTTTTTTTAAATATAAATGTGAAAACGAGTAAGTCAGAAAGGAATAATGGGCGGATATTCATTTGATCCTGTAGAGCCGAACGAAAACACCTGAAAATGGAGGAGTAATATAAAAAAAAAAAAATTTATTTCACTCGTTCTAAACAAATAGTTTTTGTCAGACAAAGAATCTCACGTATCACGAAAGAATGTTTTGAAAGAAAACTCGTTTAACAGTTGAAAATTATAGCCGTTTAAGAAATTTTTTCATTTATTTATTAAGACTTCTCTTCTTCTTACATAATCGATGACTGGTGAAAAGATATATACGTGATCATAAATGGATCAATTTACGAAAAATTGATAAAAGCGTGCTCGAGTTTTTTTTATACATTTTTCTTTTGGTACATCATTGGGCTTTTTTCTCTTTTATTGACCTACAAGTTAGAACTTTGATAATTTATTATCGTAATTATTTTGTAGATGAGATTCATAATTTAGCCGGAACAGTAGCGAAACGCATGAAGTTAATTCCTGAACGACTTCATTGCAAAATTCTCTTTCATAGAAAGACTTAGGAAGGACTCAATGAGTTTGGCATGAGGTGTTGGGACTGTAATCTCGTGAGAGTTACAGTTCTTCAGTACTCTTGGAGGATTTTCAGTCATTCCTGCGGAATTTCCACACATTCAATTAGATAAAGAATGTCATGAACGAATAAATATTTCCAGTTAAATTTATGCCGTGAGAAATCACTTAGAGGGGGAAATCACATACTAAGACTTTTAAGTAGGTTTTCACTTGGTAAAAATAGCTAATTTTCATTATATGTATAACATGGTTGGCTGAAATTTCATACATTAAGTACCTTCTTAATAATCAACATTATGAAATTATCTGTATTTCGTATCTGATGGAAATAAGGAGGAAACAAATTTTTTCAGCATTGTGAGGTAGTGATGATCTTGGTCTTGGATTGTCGAGTCTTATTCTTGTTCATGTTCTTATATAGTCACGTCTTGGTCTCAGTCTAGATCTCTTGAATAAAAATTTTCCAGTTGGTTTATTAAGAAAATCTACTTATTAATTTCGAGCTCATGGAAGAACTCAGAAGTGTGAGTAAGTACGTTTTTCGTTTCATGATCCAAGGAAAATTTTGACACAGTTTATGGAAATTTATATATATCTATACATTGCGATATCCGACTAAATATGTTCAAATATTTTTGGCTGTGAATATGTCGGCAGTCTATTAAATTAGAAATAGATATTCACTTAGATCTGCTCAAATATGAGTTCAGTTGACTGAATGATTCAGCCCCTAGGGGTGTGAGAGGGGCTAAAGTTGATTAAACTTGATGAATGTTGCAATTCTTGTTCAATAGTCATGAAATTTGGTATAAACATTACAACGCAAGGACGAGACCTATTAAATTGTTCCCAAGTTGTTAGTTATTTAACGTGATTTTTCCTCTTTTTACCTTCAGGTAATAGCCCTGAAAAGTGCATTTTTTAATTTTGATCAAGAAAAATTCCTCTTATCCTGCATATATCACCCTCAAAATGTCAGTTTTGTCCCTCCCCTCTGTTTCCTCTGTTCGTATTAGAATATGAGTCCACAAATTCATAGTTACACTCTTAACCAACTGCACTATATATTCTTTAAGCTTTTTTCACATTATTTGTTTCCTTTATATTCTCGAATTATAAAACAAGACATTTGCAAATGGCTTTAAAATGCTTAATTTCGCAGAATTTTTTAAACAGACACTGATTTAATACAATTCTAACGTGCTTCTAAATTTAGTCGCACAGCTTAAGCCCTTTGGCTGCTGGAAGGAATAACTGCTTGTTTTCAATGTCATAATTCTGGTCTGATTCTCGCGAAATTTAGTACATACGTTACGTCCAATATATGTATAAGACCTACTGATTTTGGTCAGTTTTTTCCCTAGTCTATACCTGTATAATATGTTTTTGTCGATTGTGTTTTTTTTTCTTTCTTTGAGATAATAATTGTAGAAGGTATATTTTTCAAGGGGTATCAATAAAATCTCTTGTTTCAGCCTAAAAAAAAAAAAAAAAATTTATAAAATTTAATTTTTTCCTACACCCCACATTCCTTGTATTCGCTAATTCGATCCAGAGACTTCATTTACTTATTAACTTTTAATCTGAATCCTCAGTTATCTACGCCACAATTACATTTGATGCAGGTACTTGAGTATTTGAAAATTTTTCGATTCTAGTATCACTTCTTTTACTATTTACTGATCCTCTTTTCTAATCTCTTCGGTTTAAGACATTTTCCGGACTATCTTTTTAGGTTGAAACAGAAGCTAAAATTTTAGTTGGGAGCAGAAGCTAATTTGTAAGGATGGTGCCAGAGCGAGGTTTTAAAAAATTCGGAATGATCAGTAATTATGCTTCAATTATTTCAAGGTATACCTTTAAAAATCTACTTTTTCTAACCGAGCGTAGCTTCATTAGAGTTTTTTACTGTTGTACAGGGTGTTTCCGGAGAACCTCCCTCTCTTCGAACTTTCACAGTAGATAGTACACCTTAACGTAAATAAAAAATATTTAATTGATGAAGAAATGATCTGTTATCGACAGTTAAGCGACTATAGGTATATTAAAAAAGTATAACATTAATTATTTTGCCTTCAAATTGTTATTTAATGAGGGATGCCCACAGAATTCCTCGCGATGAGTATAAAAAGTACTCGTCCCTTTCGCCTCATCTTGTAAAGAAAAGATGTGAAGGGTTCTCATAGTTGTAGCAAAAAATCAAAAATATTGATCTAATAGTTCTTCAAATTAACTGTAAAATTGATGAAAATGTTGAATGTTAAGAACCTTTTTTGTTCCCAGTAGTGAATACTATTAGTCTACATCTCAAATTTCAATTTTAAAGTAAATTTTTTTATGCCACGCTTCGAGTATACCGTATACCTAACTTTTGACGGTTGAAAACTGTGCACATGTTAATTAAAACAATTTTTTTTCTCTGAAGATGTACTGTACTATCTACTGTTTTAAGTTGTGTGTTACTTTTCAGGAAGCACCATGTAGATGCCTGAATTAAACTTATCATCCTTGTTATTTGATAATATAAAAGAATCTCTTACCTGAAACTTTTCTAACTGATTAAATAGGGAGAACGAAAATAAAATTGAACCACGTAAATATTACTAATTATTTGAGTAACAAGATTTGGAATATTTTACTGATTGTTAATATTTTTTTCGAATTTTACGTTTGGTCTTAGCCTTGCACAGGTAAGTCTTGGTCTGAGTCTTGTATAGTCAGTCTTATCTTTGGTCTTCTATAGTTGGTGTTGGTTTTCACCTTCCTGCTTTAGGCATCGTATTGGTAACTATGACTTCAAGTGAGGCAAGTTAGATAAGGGACCGTGTAAAGTTAAGTATTTTTGTGAGACTGAATTTTTTTTTAAATTATAATCGTTCGAAAAGTCCGTTGAGTGTGTATAATATTCGTGAACATAATTCGATGGTCTGTGAAAAAAATATTGATGGGCTGACAAATCGTTTTTTTTGGTTATGAAAATTCAAATAAACGCGCGTCCCCAGTTATAGTAAACTGCATATAATTATGTACCTACCTATTTAATATTATTATTCGACATTATTTTCTTGGCGTTTTCGCCTCTCTCTTGTTTTTTAATATTCGTTAACGGTATTACGGGTTGAATAATCTGCTCCATTTCTATTTTATAGGGCATCGGGTTAACATTTACTCGTAATTGAAACTTTTGCCAGCGATTTTTCGTTGAAGTGTGCGACGATGTAAGCCTCGTTTGGAATGCGGTTTGTTCAGTTTTGGTGAACGAGCTGAGTGAGGAGAACGTTTCATTTCGTACTAGACATGCATCCGATATTAAGGGTTGTTGAAAGAAAAATTGGCCGAGATTGATAAATTACTCGTCATGGTAATCGTCCAATGAGTAAGGGCTGCTACTGTGATTTGCAACTATATACTTTGAACGATTTTAGTCGTCACTAAATGACTAATCGCCCTGGAACAAGTTCGAAAAGCAGTAGTAACCTAGTCTTATTGAAGAACGTGTTTATGAAATCTTATAACGATCATCGATATCCAGTTTCTTGATTGGTGAAGGGGTCACAGTGAAGGTTTTGATACCTGCGAGTAATTGGCTTGGGCATTGTGAAGCAATATAAGCATACGTGTGAGAGAAGGGCGTATTTTACTGATCTCGCTGGCCGAAATGGTTTCCAAATCATTATAGCCTATGACTAAAGTAAGTTCAGTAACTGAGGCACTCAGATGCAAAATTTTGGTGGTAAGTTTTCATCTGCCTTTGAAAAACGATCGTTCTCACCTTGGAAAATTTGTTTTTGAAATGCATTGTTTTTGAAGATAACTCTCGGTTGATACAAAGATTTAATGGATCAACTACCGTGAAAATTCGAAAAAAATGTCCTTTATTGCCTATTTCGTAATAAATGATTTTTTTTTTTTTTGATTAGGGTGTTGGTATATCTATTTATATTTTTCATTAAAATTGAGTAAATTTTGTTTCTTCATCTGGTTGAATTAATTGCTCTCGAGTTATGTAATTTACGTGCCGTTTCCCGCTGTTTTACTTGCGTGGGGTCTAATAATTGTCATAACCCCTTTTTTAAAGACCCAAATGAAACACGATAAAGAAAAAAATAAAACAGAATAAGTCAGAGAAAATCATATCCACCTCACTAACCAGTAGTCGTCAGACGATTAAAAAAGAGAAGTTTTTTTTTTTCAATTCTCTTTTTTACTTTTTTTCTTCTTTTCGTTGAGTTCAGGTAATGTTTTTTCTGTTTTCACAGATGGTAAAAATTAATAACTTTGCTCCCAGAAGGGCTACGGACTTTCTCGATAGTAATAAATCTTCGTTGGAATAACAAAATATTTTCTGGAAAATCTCATGAAATTCCGTTCAGTGGTTCTGGAGTGATAGTGTTTCCAACCGTTTTCAGCCCTCAGTATTCTATATGTAGAGATAGAGAAATAAATGGAAATTTATACTCCTGTTGATCCTAAAGGCTGAAACAAGATTGAATTTTCGTAAACCGGAAATTAACGTGCTACTTATAGAAAACTTTATGTTTTAAAATTTGTAGAAGTTCAAAAGCTGCGAAATCCGCGACTTTGTTTCAATCAGTTTTTTAGAAGATGCACTCATCCATACATTCAAACCGCAATAATTATTGATGCAAACCATGTAGTTTTTACGTCTAATGCTTTTAAATTTGAGGGGAAAAAAATTGAATATGTCCAGGATAGGCATAAGTTATATAACAAATTTTTGGACATTTTCTTAGTGTTCACAATTAAAAATGTTCAAATTGAGAAAGCCAGTTGAACACTAAAAATAAATTCAACAAACTAGTGAAGTAATGATGTGCTATTTGATGAGGTGGGAAGGTAGTTTTATTGCGTTCCGTGAATTCTTTTCCTTTCTCAGTTAATTAGACTTCATGTCTTCGAAGTTTTTGAAATGGACTTTTGGCCACCTATTCGATTTAGCGAAGTACCTTAGAGTTCGGCAGAAAACACGCATGAATAAAACGTTGGCTCTTCAGGTGATTTTCATTTTATCCAGGTTATGACATGGGCTTCTGCCCTTCGAAGGTTCCGATCATTGCGAATTCTTTGCTTAAAGATGGCCTTCATTTTAGGTAGGTTGAGGTCGTTGTGAACGAATTTCTGCAAGGCTGCTCCCTTTATAGTAGTGTTCGACGGAGGTACGATTCACGATGAGCAGTGCTGGATATCTGCGCTCGCAAGCATGCGCAGTCGGAGGGGAAAACGTGAAGAAAAACTCCGCGATTTACTTCCGCACTCGTGCTGTCGTGCTGAAGTACGATAAGAAATAGTTCGTTTATTTGGAATCGTGACCAATCGAAGTTGACGTGATGCGGTGGCGAGCGTATTCTGCGCGGAGAGCCATTAGTTCGAGTGCCAGCAGTTGGTATTTTCGAGGTTAGTGCCAATAAGCGTTGGTACACGTTTTTAGCAACGTTGATGGTCTTCAAGTAGAATCGTAAAGTATGTAGGTATATAGTGTACGTTATTTGTCGACTGGGTGCTGGTCTTAAAGCAAAATTGAATTTGCGGAATCGATCGATGTGTAAATGTGGTCGAAGTAGACTGCGTCGCCTAGTCGACTTTTTCTTTCCAATATTCACACTAACCTTAAACTAAAAGCAAAGTTGGTCTCGGTTTTGCACTTTTCACAAGACGTGGATGAAGACACGACCTATGTAAGACTAACATCGAACACAAATATGATTAAACAGTAAAATGGTAGCAGTCTTGTTACTTTAGCCATCACTGATGGACTGTAGTTTGAATTTTGTTAACGAAAATGAAACCAAGACTCGATTGTGCTAGATGAATGTGATTGAAAATAAGTTAAAGATCGAGACTCTTGGTCTCGCGTTGGCTCACTTCCATTTACCTTTACGCTCCAGACGCATCTCCGGATTACAAAATTTTTCTTCCTACGATATTTTCCAAAACTTATGTTTTACTTATCTGTGTTTGATGAAGCAAAAAAATGCGACTCTAAAAGTGTTGGTGCGTGTCTCAGTTTTGCTTTCCGGTTTTGTGTCTGTAAAATGGAAAAATTCGAAAAATTTACATTTGTGGAACAATTAGAGAATTTTTTTGAAAAGAAAGGCATGCGATATAAATGTGCTCATATCTTTGAAAACAAATCTTCACCAAGTTCGCTCGGAATATTCCCCCCTTTTCGAAGAAAACTTTTTTTTCTCCTCTGTTGCCCTGATTAATCGAACAGCGCCTTCAAAATCCTTCTGCCGCACTTTTCTAAATCGATCAGCCAGTATTTTTGAAGATTTTTGTAGTGTTGCACTTTTTGCCGTATCAAACAGACCTAATGATTTTCCTGAATTCCGTTGGATACGATAACAAAGAATTTCGAAAACTGAAAGGATAGAACACGCTTTGTCGGGCAGGTTACTGATCGTAGCCCCATCCATTTCGATTAGAACAATTTGATTTGGTTGGTAGTTCAGTCAAGAGAGGTTCTTTATTCGGACAAATTAGAATAGTTTTGATTTCTTTATTAATCGGTCAGTTTTGGCGTCCAAAATAATATATTGAAAGTCATATTCCCCTGCCACGAGCGTCTGAAGATTCAGGAGTAAATATGCTCCCAAAATCAGTTTTTTTTGCTTATCTCAACAAATACTGATTTTTTCGAAAAATTAATACAGTAAAAAAATGTTGAGCACAAAATTTTCAATAGAAAAGGTTATATATATTTTAGCCATTTGATGTGCCCTTCTCCTGCTAAATGAGTAAAAAAGATTGTAACTTTTCATCGTGCACTAAAACCATAATCAGGCACAGTTGCTATATTAATTCAGTAACATTAACTCATAATGACACAATACTCACGATGCATTCATTTCTCCATATGTGTTTGAATGAGGGAGTAAAAGGGCAAGTAGTTCCATTTTTTTTTAACGAGCTGAAATTACAATCTGTGAGGTAAAATAAAAAAAGTATTTTAAAAATTTTCTGTCAGTAATTTTTTCCAGATCCTATGAGAGGAGTAAATAGTAAAGTTATCTGCCTCAGAGGTTGGTCTATGTTCCAAGAAAACTTGAAAATAAAAGAAAAATTAAAATGAAGAAAAATTTTCAATTATTCCTATTTTTTTCTTTACAATTTTTCGTTTCAGCTAGTGAAACAAAAATCAAAAAGCTGGTGGCATTAGACTCCTTGCCTCCATTTTTATACCCATGCAAAAATGAAAGTACCAGTTTTGGGTTATTATAAGTTGAAATTAATTGTGTCAGTATAGCAACTGTACCATGCTTTTAATTGCTCAATGAAAAGGTACCATCTTTCGCCCTCATTTGACATGAGATGGGGTATTATACGACTAAAATGAATAATACCTTTGTCTGTAGGAAATTTGGTGTCAAACATTTTTATATTGTACTACCTTTTCGCAAAAATCCGTGTGTTGAGATAAAGGTGAAAAACTGTTTTGGGGGCATAGTCACTCCCATATCTGTGGAGGCTCGTGGCGGTGGAATGTGACTTTTAGTATGTTATTTTAGATATCAGTTAAGAAATCAAAACTATTCTAATTTATCCGAATAAAAGCATTTTTCTGTTCCCACTTGACTGGACTAATGAAGCTCGAGTTGCTTTTGTTTAAGCACCCCGTTTGACGGTTCTTCATTATATCATCGCCGTTTCCTCGATAATTTTTGTTACTGGTTCTAAAATGAGAGAATTTAATGCAACGATGATGTAACTTATGCTGTGTTCTTGGATGATTTAGGCGCAGATATTTTAGTGTACTATACCACTGTTGGCCTCAATACCAGCTGATTATGGGTGATATTATTTTGTCCTCTGGTGAATCTTCACGGTGATGTAGATCTACCAAAACTGTAATTTTTAACTGTATGGAAAATTTCAGTCGCTGCGTACCCAGTTTGTTACTTACTAATTGATCTGATTTCACTAACCTATTAAACCTAAATTTATTCCATAATGACTTCTCTTTCAATTTTGGCGCAATTTAATACACTTTTCTCCGTCAGATATTGTGGCTGTTTCTGCCTGATTTTGATATTTTTGTTATAGGAAATTTTTATTGTCGAACGTCCAGTCTGGTGCGAAAAAGTCTGCGGAGAGAAGGCGAGTTCGTTTACGACAAAGTCACGATTCTTTCGCCCTTATTTACGATGTGCGTCTGACAGTCGAGATCTAGAGTAAATCTCGCTTTTATATGAGAATTTTATGGACTTCGCCACGTTCGTTTTAACGTGCCACTTTACACCATGACCGTTCAAATTTGTATTGAACGAAGACGATAGCATTCATTCTTCTTGTTCATTGAGAAAAAAAAAAAGCGTTCGAATCTTGTTCCGATCCGTGCGGAAAAACTGTTTCTGGCCGAGTGTGCGAGTTATAAATTGTGGTTCTTTACTCGTTTCGAGAATTTTATTTGTTTTGAAGAAATACTTGCTGGGTTACATCGTTTTAAAGTCATTTCCTATTTCGAAGAATTGAACTTTATCAAAAAAAAAAAAAAAAAAAAAAAATTATATTTCATGACTCATTATTGTGGCCTACACGTATAGTGAATGGAAAAGTGAGTTGGGTTGTGTCATTTAAATCAAGAAAAGCATTTATTTTATTTCTCAACCAGTTTGAACTATGTTTATTTGGTTCCTGATAGTCGTTGAAAATATGATGAACTCATTAGTCAATGTCGGAGTTTTTCAATGGTACCACTTGGCTGTTCTTGGATTCAGACTGAAATTTCTTTGATCCATCTTTTTTTTAAATCTCTTGCCTGACAAAGCTGTTCGTTGCATGAAGGTCCTTTTCTTTGGCACCAAGTATATGCGTTCTTGCTCGTCATTCATTTTTGTCAGTTTCTCGAATTTCTTCAGGAACAGTTTTTTCAATGAAAGTTTCTTTGTAGTAATCCAGCGCTTAAGAATTTTTTCGCAATTCGGGTTTCGTAGTACAATGAAAATTGTCCTAAAAAGTGCTAAAAATTCATCCTGAAATGGCCTCTCAGACTGAAAATCAAAGCTCCCGTACCTCATGTTGTGAACTAAGTAAAGTGTTCCATCCTTCTGTATCTGTTGCTTTCTTCATCTTCGAAAATCTCTCTCGATCCACTACATAGATTTAAAGCGTTTCTTACCTTCATAGCATTCAGGTAGGCTCTATGGTTTTGGATTCAGTATCTCACTTCCGCGTGAAATATAACTAACAGATGAAGTCGCGTCAACGTTTTGTCGTCGTCTAATTTTACTCAACATGTATGTAAATGGTTGCAGTCAGACGAACCAAGTAGACAGAACCCCTTCGGTGAGGTAGAGGGTCGAGGGAGTAGAGCTTCGTGGTGAAATAGGTGGTTGAAACGCGGAAGGATCCAGGGGAATAAAGTTCTCCCTGGCTGGCTGGCCCTGGCCGCCATTTTTCGGACAGCCTTAGCTCGATTAACGCGTGGCAACTGTTGATGATTATTTTTCCACAATCGAAGTTGCGTTTAGCAACGTTATTATACCAAAACTGTATGCCACTGAGTTGCAGTCTGCTTTAATGTTTAAAAATATTCTATTGACCTTTCGTTCGCCCTCTGCTTCGTCATATTGCGCTGCGAATTTATTGCGTGTTTGTTCGTTGACGGTGCGAGCACCGAGCCGAATATGTGTACGAGTGAAAAATGGATCCGCGAACAAGAAGAAATTGAAATTTTAATTTTGCCTACGAGTACCGACTGCGTCGGTGTCTGCGAACGCGATGTTGTGTTATTTCTGGCGGCGATATCCGCCCGAAATGAAGATATTCTGCCAATTATTGGCCGTAAAAACAACGTATTACGGCAAAATTTACGAGCCTGTTGAATCGTGACGAAGGCCGATGATTGTTTTTCTGCTGAATGAAATGCTGTCTGCGCTGGCAAAGTAGACGTAGAATTACGACGAGATTATTTGTTGTGAAAACACGACTGTGGGTAATAGCCGGTACGGTTCGCGTTTCCGACAATAAAATGTTATTTTTTACTCGCTGTTGTTGTTGGGTGTTCGCCCTGACTGTGCCGAACGTTTCGAGTGTGCGAGTCGGAAACCCTCCGATTCGTTGTTTCTTTTCGACTGACTATTGTGCTCTGAACGAACTCGCACACCTTCGTGTGAAACGGAAATGACGAACTTGAGTCGCGTGAATTTGGATGGGTAAATTTTGGTGCAACTGCTCGTACTTCCGATATTTTTTTGTCCACTTTTTCCTTCTGCAGCATCTTTGCCAGGAGCATAATGACGTGGTGTAGAAGTTATTTTAATATTTGTCGGGGGCTGGGGAAATTTGTTGGGAATTTGGCATACAGTGGCCAATGGTATGAGAATTTGTTCGGTACCTTGTGAGACTATCCGGTTGTGGTGGAACTTGCGTCCGGATCCGTAGAAATAAGCTGCACCGTCTCTCGGCTCAGTTGTCGTGCCATCGTTTCTGGATGTTCTTTCTTTCTTCCTTGTGACTGGGTTCGATCTTCTTCCGACAGAGTTTGTGGTCTTTCAGTTGAGGAGAGGAGAGCAATCGTGCCTGTCGTATGTGGAATCTGTCCAGGGTTATTTTCATTGTCGACTTATTTGGATGATTCAGCGTGGAAATTCGTTTTTGAAGAGGTCGGTAACTTATGTATGAAGAAAAGGGCTCAGTTTTTGTCGGTGGACTCGCCGCTGTGGCGCATAATTGGTGCACTGCACTTTAAACGGAACTTCTTGTTCAAAGTAATAAAATTATTCTCTGTGCAGCCGAATGCGTATTCGAATCGTGTGCTTAAAATGGCAGTTTGTGTAGGCCATTAGCAAGGGTGTTCCAGAGAAAATGTTGTGAAGGAACACAGATTTTTGTGAAGTGTGCTCCAATGATGGATACCACTATATTTTCTTTAGAGGTAAATTGATTTTAGGAATCTTTTGAGAGTACACAGGGTGCATTCACGTCTTAGGTTTGGAACACTTTCGGCGGTTAATCAATAAAACCGGGTGAGTGTGCCGCGATTCTTGGTATTCGCTGACTGTACTTTGACGAGTACATTATAACCTCTGTACCGGGAAGTGTTCCACTGCTTGTGTTCGATGTAACGTTGGGTTGGTTGCCCAGCCCTATTTTGTGTACGAGTGAAGTGAGAAAAACAGTCTTTCTCAAGATTACAGATCCCTCTGGTGTGACATATGCATACCTGAGGTCTGAGGTATCCACACTTGTCTGTAGGTATTACTTATTTCTACTTTTGGAAAAGACAAACCATGTTACCATATTCTCAGATGCGAATATTGTGCATGAAGTAGTTTTAAAGTGAGGTTGAAGTAACGTTTCTGAATATGGGGCGAAGATTATAGCCAGTATTAATTCATAGTCGACGCTGACCCTGACCGAAGTGTTCGCGGACCTAAGGGTCAGTTTCAACTTACAGCTCTCGGCTATATTTCTCTGCAAAATTAACTGCAAGTTTGCATCATCGCTTTGCTGTAGTTTGTCACCCGAAAGCTGCGTTTCACACCCCAGCCATTTTGTTTTTCGTAGCTTTACTGTAGTTAATCAAGTTTCCTCATGTTAATGAACACTACCTCAAGGTTAGTGACTTTTATGAATACTGGCCTGAGACACTAAGACGAACACTTGGCTGTGCAAAGCTGAGATCAAGACCAATACGAGACTGTGCAGAACTCGCCATAAAAGTATTGATGCAGACCTCGGTTTTGTTTTGGCTCGTGACAATATACCTATCCTTTCTATCTTTTTATCATGATTTTTTTACCTTCCACGTGTTAAAGGGTTGCACTACTTCTGTGTTACCGTCCGATAAGCTGAGTATAGTAGCTCATCTTCGTAAATTCCTTAATGATTACGATCGGTAATAATAATCGTTTGTTGGCCTATAATCCTGCGCGAACTAGGTCGAAATTCTGTTCAAAAACAATCCGTTCGTTATCTGACCACGCGAGTGTGTGTTTTTTCTTCGACGCGCGAATGTCTGTTGGAAGTTTTTGAAACGCCTGCGCGGCGCAGTGACTCGGAAGCGTTGACCGTCAGTCGCATCCTGGTTCCGCAAAATGTTCTTTCACCCCTCCTCCCGCCCAGTGGAAGCCGATTATCTCCAATAGTATTTGTAGAACGGCGACGATTTTTATCTATACTCCGAATCTGGACGTAGAAACGGTATTTTGTTTGTGAAAAAAGCGTTGAACACGAAAAACAAGCAGATCTCATCTCGATTACAAATTGGACGCGAGGGTCATGTTGACAGCGCCTTAGCGCGTTATGGTCGTCGCCGAGGAATGTCGGCACCGTGTGTGCGCAGTGGTGTGGCTGCGGACCGCAGAACCTGCAGATCATTTCGGGACGGTCGAGGATTACCGATGAACTTGCCGAACTTGCGTGTGTGTGCATAATATGTGTGCGGTACCTATGGTCCAAGTCATACACCTCTTTTGGCGTTTTCATAATCCGGTAATCGTCGAATTGTGTTTGTGTGTGTGTGTGTGTGTGTGTGTGTTTTCTAGGAGTTTCTACATCTATTAAATTTTACTACGGAGTGAAGAGGAGAGATGCGAGCACCGTATTTGCGTGTGCGTGTTTAGTACGCCCTTGGGCAGCATAGGGGAGAGCTGAGAGTATCGTCGCATGCGACCAACCAGCCAGCAGCGTTCAGTTCATTTTGAGGGCGGCGCGGTGACGCGTTACATAGGTTACAAGTTCAAGGTCGCACTTTGCGCGAATCCCGTTTACCGCCGACTCTCCGGCGACGAAGATTTCAAGTTCATCGAATGGGGTTTATCAATCATTTTATTTCTACGTTTTCCTCTGTCGTCGTTGTCTTCCGTCGTCGTTGCCGCCGCCGCCGCTATCCGTTGTTGTCGTTGTGCGGTTGTCATCGCTTTTCTATGACGACGACGACGTCGAGAAGCGTGATTTCCGCATGGCTGAAGCGTGTAAAGGTTTAGCCGAGTTTTTCATCGATGTTTAATCGCTCGACGACTGAGGCTTGGTCCAGCAGCGACTTTATAGGGTTTGGTCGTACCTCGGACACCTCTAGGTGTAGCGAGTGTTTTAATTCTTCTGCCAGTACGAATCATTGCATGGTTACCATAATATGCAAATTACTTTGACCCTGGGTGGAATGTCGTTTTCAACACCTAATTTTAATAATTTCTGCGGTGAACGCTGCCCACCGGTAATTAATTAATCGATTAGAAAATTTCAGTAGACTTATTTATGTTTGGCGTCGTTTAACGTTTTATTCTTTCTCTGTCCGTCGTAATTTGGCCTCAAGAAATCAGTAAACCTTTATTTATTAATGCAAAACTGGTTGATATCAAGGGCAGTGATGGTCTAAAGCAAGACGAAGGCATCCATTGGTTTTGCACTCTCGCTTTAGGTCTTAGTATTTTATCAATACACTTTAGTCGGGGTTTTGGTCTTAGTCTTGCCCAGTCAAGTTTTGGTTTTGGTTACTGTCTAGCTTACACAATTTTGCTACTATTATTTATATATATATCGCTAATTTACACTTATCATTCATGTCCATTCAGAATGTGCTGAAATCTTGACGCACGTCCATTAGCGTATTCAGAGGTGAGTCTGGGTACTCGTGTGCGTGTGGTTAGTGTGGGCACTTGTTGAATTTTCAAAAAACCTCAGATGTTCGTGTTAATTATTCAACTATTATAAATAATGGTGTTGTTTTTTCAACTTCTGGCATACTTTTCGAAAAATGTCTAGGTACGCCGCTGCTCAATACTACACTCATAAATGATAAAATGGGGGAGAAAACGCTCAATATTAAAATTATTTTGATGTAGCAAAATTACTAACATTTTATCGGTTTTTTTGTATTTTTCTTTCTAGTTTCTCTTTTCGATTTCCTCTTTCACATTCGATTCTTGATTTTCCTCTTGCACAATTCAGGTTTGGTTTTAGTATTACGTTGTCAATTTTTATCTTTCAGAAAATAAAAGATCAAAACCAAGACTACAAGAACGAAAGTCATTTTGTTCATCAAGAATCGAGGGGCAATTTTTCACTAAAACATGAGTGAAATAAACCAAACAAAACTCAAATCTTTTATCATAATAGAGTCTGTGTATTGCTGTTTGCGATGTCTGAATACGATATTCTTAAAAGCGTGGTTGGAACAGTTCATTTTATTACGGTGAGATTCAAGACTCTATGCGCATGTGTAGGGAACCAGCTAAGATGATATCATTCATACGTTCAAGTCTTGTAGCTATCTTAAAATAGAAGTCGGTGGAAAAGTAATGGGTCTTTATCCGTGCTGTGGTTGTATTAAATTTATTGTAAATTTTTAACCGAACTTCTTCGGAAATTTTTTGAAAATTAGCTTCTTCTGAAAATAAATGAAAATAATTTTTATTATTTTTATACTTGTGGGTATAGATGTGTTACGTAACTCACCACCACAAATGTCAGAAGGTGTTACGTGTTCAACTTAGGATGATTGTGTGTGTGTGTGTGTGTGTGTGTGTGTTTGTGCATTGCTCAGTATTCAAATTGGAAGTACAGACGAAGTAAAGCTATGAGCTTAAAAAAGGTTATTTGTAGACTATATGTCCACTGCCCTGCTTGGTGATCTTGATCACCCATCGCCACAATACTCATATGGATAATTTAGTGAACATGTTCCAAATTTGTAAATCTCATAAGACAAATTATCACCGGGAATATTGGTAATAACTGCCCAGTTTTTGTTAGAACTTTTGTACTTGGGTTTTACTATTTGATTTCTCTCTTTCGGTGTTTTTCTTTTGACGAGATGTGAAGTTAATTTACTTCTCAAACTGCGTTAAAGTTATACATGAGCAGCACCTTATATGATGTCAAAATTTCTTACTTTGGATCTATTGAATTGACTACGAACTGCAGTGACAATTTTATGTCGATGTGATGCAGCATGATAGTCTTCGGCTTGATGCTGTTTATGATCGAGCCGCTTTATTTGAAATTTACATCTCAGTCTACGAGTATAATACTACATTATGGCACGATTACCTATGTTTCTATTTGGCTGTAAGGATAGGGTACAGCTGCGTGGTAACATTCACTAAGTATACTCACTTTGTTCGAGTATACTATACCACTGTCACTAGGTGACTCGCGTTTCTTAGTTGTAAACATACCTTGTAAAAATGAACATCTAGTTGCTGGAGGGTAACTTGTGAATTTCTGCTCGAAATACAGTTTGTTTTGAATTGCTAAAATTACGTTCAAATCACACATACTGTCTACACTCTTTACTGTATGTACCCTACGATTCCGAACAGTGTGATTCGGAACATTCGGTAATCACTGGCATTTACTTGAAACGAGCCTGTATATCTAGTGATACGCTGTACTGGGTACCAGCGGTATGGATAACCGGTAATTAGTTTCTTCATGAAGCAGGACTTGAAAGATAGTAAAACTGGATGGTATGTTTTGTTCAAATTGCTTACCAAGTGCAATACTCCCGTGAACACATCGGCGTTGTTCGTCACCATAATTTCATCATCGTTATGAGCTTGTGGCAGTTGTGAAAAAACAAATTAAAAACGATAAACGAAATTCGAATGCCATATCTGTTGTCACTCAGTCGTGATTTCTTTCACCCTCTGACGTCGAAAATTGCAAAAAAGAACTCGTAAAACGAGTATAATATGCACTTTCAAGTTCTGGACTCTGATATGCGATACTTAATGATTTTAGGAAGATGTGTATGCAATCTGCGGTACTTTCAAAAATTAATCCGTCTCAGTAGCATACGATTTTCTTAAAAGTATTCCGCATTGTAATAGTGTTCGAATTTTCGTACTTTTGGAACGTATCTCACGCAGTCCGATGCATTGTCCCTCTCAAATCCACGGCGTATAGCTAAAACTGTAACATAAACTCCACGAATAAGGAGATTTGTCTGTACTTCCGATTGATCTACGAAGAATCTGTGTTTCGGATTTTTTGCCGATTATAGTTTCTTTGGCTTGTCCACTCGCCGATTGATGGATACCTACTGGCTACTTGGCGCCGACCAAAGCCAACTAAATCTTGCAGGGTAACCCGAAGAATGGAATGCATTTGGTTGGCATAAAACTGGACGTCCTCATACGAGAGAGTATTAATGCAAAAGCAGAACGGTGCTCGACATACAGAAGCTACCCAAGTAGGATTGCCGTTCGATTCTTCTCGAATTCTGCGTTTTAGTCACGGACACGGTATTGTAATTTGCTCCAATGGCGGGCAAGGTCTCATTTTCTTGGTATTTTTTTATTTTTTTCTTGTGTTTTTGTTTCGTCTCTGTCTATTCTTCGTTTCATTCGTACGCACGAGATGATGTGACAGGGGGTTGGTGTTCGTTCTCGTTCTCCGTTTCGGTTCGTTGCGGGTAAACGTACCGAACATATCGTCGTCGTGTCCAGAAGCTGGTTGTGGTTCGAATAGTTTGGCTGCTGTAGCAGCAGCAGCGCTGTTTCGTGGATCCGTAACTACGTACTAGGGTACGAGGAACGTGTAGACTACATGCATGGCTGCATACGTACACACTACACACATGAGGTGTACCTGCGTATACTACGTAATGATGTTGCGCGTGTCGTAGCTTTAGAACAGCCGATTACTGCAGTCTTTCTTGTATACCTGCGTTACGGTCAGAGAAACAGAAACAGAATCAAAGACGATGGTAAAAGAAAACGTTTTTCCATCTTAGTCCGTTCGAGTCGTCGTCGTTGTCCACATTGTCATCGTCTCCGTTATTCAGCCTACGCTGGCTTGACCGAGCCTTGGCGAATGAAGCGTTTGTATGGTAACAACGATAATAAAATAATGTGTATAGCCTATGTCAATGACATCGTGTACGCCATCCTCGTGTTCAGTTTTCAATTTGTCCATGTCGTTCGGTTACTACGGTACAAATCCGTGCCGTTTTCCCTATTCTTTCCGAGAAAAATCGTTTTTTACGATGTTCTCCGGTCTGCGGGGTCATAAATGCAATTCTGCATTGACGCATGTTCGCAGTCGTTGATACATGTACCGAACCGATTTTCGGTATTGTTGAAAGTTGGTACTAGTGTTGCTGGAAAAACCTATCCTCTTGGGAAACCAAACCCGTTATTTTTCTTGAAAATCTGTTAACGGTTCAGGTCCATCATTAAATATTTTGGACGAAGTTTTGTAATCCTAATGTAGTGGTGGGTGTCTGTAAATCGACGCTTAAACTATATGTCTCGAAAATAGCTATATGTGTATTTTAAATATGTTTATATGGTTATGTAGTATTGCGAATGTGAAAAAGTTTAAACTCGGATTTAGGAAGCCTCTTGTAAAGTCTTATCAATAAAAATTTGTCGCTTATAATAAAGGCGAAAATGTAATTGCCTTGCTATACTTTCAATAAGATAAAGTCATAGACCGATACCCAAAAAACGATTTCAAGGTTTTGATGAAAAGGTGGGTGGAGGAGAGTAGTAATGCTTTTAGAAGTTTTGACATAGCTTTCACGCGAATGATTCATGGTGTTGAAGTTGACCATTTCGAGGAGAGTAAAATTTAAAATTAAAAAAAATTTTTCACCTGTAGATATAATTGGTTTAATCTGTATGATGTAGTAAATAAATGTGAGAAAAAATTTCCCTTTTATGTGAATTAGTTGAAGAGAGAAAAAATTTAAAAATTAAAAATTTTTCGCCCCTTCAAGTGCGTAACTATCGCATGTCACTGACTTTGAAAGTTTAACTTTCATTGACCGTAGATTTTGAACGCTCAACTTTCACGGAATCGATTTGAAAGCTTAGTTTTCTCTGTTCATTGACCTGAAAGCTGTTTCAAAATCAACGAACGCGTCATTACCTAAGGTGGTTCATATACTGTTATACTTCAAAACATATGTTCTTTGGATGTTTGCATAACGTGCTTTGATACTTGGCCTGACATTCGTAAGGTTGTAAGTTCGAGATCAGCTGTCGTCGCATTCTGATCTAAAATGATGGTGAGTTTAATTTAGTCTATTTGGTGCTCCCACGTGTAAATGGATAACTCCTTTTGGAAAAACTATCGGCCACCGGGATCACCCCAATCTTTTCCTCTAAAGATCAACTGCTCAGCTAACCAAAACCAACTGCAATTACCCAAAATGCACGACATACGAATGGGTATTCTTGTATTTTCATCGGCCAAATAGTCCAACGTTTAGCTGATGTTGGTGACAAAAAAACAAATTATAGTTGAATTGATTTGAACAAATACCTATATAAAAATACGACTGTTGCATACGATTATTTTAATTGTAATTTCAATGTTCACTAAAAATTGAAAACTGGAAAATTAGCAACGTCGTTTGAAGGGTTTGACAAATAAAATTTCTAGAAGTCCAACCCATCCTGTCTGCAGCCACATATGGGGCGTGATTTGGTTGCGAGCGAAAAAGTTTTTATGTGTTGAGAGTTCACATACCTTATGCCAGTGTTTCAATAATCGTGTCTCGCTTTTTTTAGGGCACCATATTTATTCAAAAAATGGACTTTTATTGTTCGGCAAAATTTCGTCTTCTTTGTTCATTCCTATTGAATTTCCGATTTTTTTAAACAAAATTTAATTTTTTCTCTGATATCGAGCGTAGGATGTGAATCTTTCACGTTATTTGTCGTATTGTTGAGACAATTGAATGACATTGGAAGCAGAAATTAATTCCACATCACGTTTTTTGCGTTGCATAATCGCACATTGAAGACCTTCAAACTTGAATAGTAGAGCGATGTTTAAATTACACACCGACTACCTTATACGATTCTTATGTAATTATCTTCGTTTTTAGAGGCAAAAAAATTTGTTATCGCATCGTTTGCATGTATGGTCAGTACCAATTAATTAACGCTCATAAAACCGAATTTTTTAGTTTGTCATTTCCTCGTATTTTAGCATTAGTTTTTTTCTTCCTCGTTTTTCTCACTTAGTCTAGCGTCTAAGTCGTCTGAATGATAGCCTTTAGTTCTTGGATTTGTTGTAACTGAATAGCCAAGTTGGTACACATTCTTTGGTAGAACACAAATATGAGCATTAGACTATCGTTTTTCTTTCGGTCTTTGTCTCTATGCTTTGTAGCTTTGTAAAATAAGTATTTGAAATGAAATTAATTGTTATAGAAGGTTTTATGGCCGAAATATTTAGGAGGTGACTCCTCAATAAGTGCTACAAATGCTCCGTTCCTACACCCTGCCTATCAGAAGAATGACGAAAACATTTTTGTATGATTATTCAAATGACCTTTTTCCATTATTTGGGACATCGTGTACCTATATATAAAATCTTGAAATATAATGTAGTACATACCGAAGGAAAATATCAGTCCGCCAATTTCTTTATCCGTCTTGACGTTCATATTCATTTTAGCTCTTCAATAAGAAAATAATTCAGATTTTTATGATTTTGAAAAAAATATCCTTCTTTATCACCTGTATCTCAGCTCCTATGATAGTTGAGAAAAAATTTGTTAAAACGGTTTTGTTTTGAATTTTAGGTAGGTACATCAGTTTCATACCGAAGTAATTTTATTGTATCTACATTTCTTATCTATCGAGGAAAGTTGAACGTTGTAGCCCCTCTCTCTGATAGAAGCTCTTGGTGTGGGGTTAAAGCATTTTCGTTGCTTGTTGAGGAGCCCACTACAGACATATTGCAGCCGAAAAACTTTTCTTAGCTATCAGTTTCATTTCAACCCCATTTTTAACCTTATTTTTATTAATCCATTTGAATCACCCCCATTTTAAATGCAACTGTTGATAGAAGAAGTTTTCTAAAAAAAATTGTGAGAATTATTGTCACTCCTTCGTTGCTTTATGATTTCGCTGACGCTGAATAATATAAAATTACGATTAATTTGATGTTCATCTTTGCGATCGATGTGGTCTGGTAAAAAAAATTCCTTAACACGAAGATGTCAGCCAGGTACCTTTTCCTTTTTCCAGTTTGTGTACTTACCTACAAAACAAAAGAATAAAAAAATGAAATAAAAAAAAAGTCAATAATTGAGATTGTGTCGAGTGAGGTGCTTTTGTCAAACTCGTTAAACATCCGCGTTGATGAGTTCTATTCGTTGAAACGGTTTTCGTTTGTGCATTGTTTTGGTATCCGGCCTTGCCGAAAGCCGAGTACTAAAAATCGACTTCATGTAAGAGTCAACCATCGAATTTTTTCACTCTTGACTGACATTTGTAGTTCAACGGACCTTCATGTCTGGATTTATGGGCGGTAGACCTAGACAGCTACCGTTGATTAGGTCGTCGATGCGAGCGATAAAGATTTGTATAGGTAGCTGGAAAATATCGATGGCGTTCGAATTTCTTAAATATTTCTAGGTTGAATGTTTCGGATTGTTGTACGAATGACTTTACTAGTACCGATCAATTAGTCGGACGATTAGCGGTGGAATATCAGACCAAAAACATGGTTGTTGAAAAAAAAATTATTCCATCAG
>WOFM01000595.1:1288131-1304949 GCA_011428145.1 Ericerus pela
AAAACTCGCATAACTTCAATGTAATGAGGAGTATCATTAATCACGATTTTTTGCAGATAAAAGCGAACAAGATAGTCAACTAAGTATTGAAATTGGGACCTATCCATAATTGTATTGGCATATGCAGTATTGGTAATCTAGAATCGAACCTTAGCGCCAAAATTTAAAGGCTGCATTGCCATAATAATAGCAGTCAAAAGGTTCAAGCCAACAGCATAACCGGTGATGTCGGATAGATTCACGTCAAGTGTTGAAAAGCAAACCACGGATCTTTCCCACCTCCATAAACTTGCCTCAGGGAAGAGGAAGCTGAACTGCGAAGCGAGTTGTACCATCGACTGCAAGCATCACTCGCATAAACTCTGAGGCATCACATGCCTCCATGAGCCAAATGAAGTGTTCAGCAAGTTGCCAAGAAAATTTTTTTGATACGCGTCCACTCTCATTGGACCATAATCCGCTGCCAGAAATAAGTGAATGGCTTTAAAAATCATCCAAAGCCCAATCACGCCAGTAAACAGACATGGACAATGCGGCAACCAACAACGCAAATACGGCAGAGATGTTTGCGTCAGTATGAAGCTTTCGGACGTCTCAACAATCCCAGTATCAAGCATCATAAATTTAGGCAAAGCACGCAATTACGACGGAGTCGGATACAGAGGAGCATCCTGAAGAACGTCTGCACTAGCACAATTCATTTCTAAATTCAACCTCCCATTCAAATTGTTTAGAAAATGTCTCTCAATGTTCACTAAGTTTAAAAATAAAACTAAACGAAAAATAAAATATATACAAAAGAAAGAAATTACGACTAATAGGAACATCAACTATAAATCTAAAGAAGGACGAGGACGAAGAAAATCAAAACGAACTAACATGTCAAACACGCCGAAAAGACTGCGATACCTCCATATATATCCGAGTTGTAAAGCAAGACGAATTCTTGCTGAACAATCGAAATATACTGGAGTCTCCCATCTCCCAAGGCCTACCCTCGATGGTAGCAGTGCGAATCAAATTCCAGAGTCCCACACTAACACAGATGGTGTAATTTCCGCACATATGTATATTTTTATGAGAAAAAAATAAAAATCAAGAAAATATTGTGCATCGATATACATTTTTGCACCTTATAAAATTTTTTTTTCTCTCGACAGATAACAACTAAACAACGTACCGACAAATATAATACTGCATCCAACAGCAAAATTCCGTGTGATTTTTAATGATTTCAGAACACATGATGATAAAACTCGCCATTATTGTTTTCATTACATTCACCATACTCACACACAAAACCGAGAACACAAGTTTAAAAACAAAAATTAGTGCATCGTCAGGAGCATATTTTGAATTAAACAAATTCAGTAAGGCTTATGGGAAAACAATTCCCATAGTCTATAGCCTGAAAATTCCAAGAATACAGAACATAGAAACACCCGAATGGCTTGAAGAAATAAAAAAACTGCAAAATTGCACATACACAGAAAACACATGGTGTATACAAAGATCAAAAAACATGTTGAAAATCTTAGATTTAATTACGGATATTCAGCTAAAAAACGAAGCAATAATCAAAGAATTTGACAGAGAACCTTCAAAACGAATTAAACGCGGAATACAAGTCCTTGGTGACTTTGACACATGGTGTTGCAATGTCATGACACTATCTCAAGGCAACGACTTCATAGAAAATGAGAAAAATCTAAAATCCCAATACGAAAAACTTCGAGAATCCGTAATAGAAAACCATGCCGAATTATTAAACATCACAAATGACATTAAAAATTTTGAAAAGATAGAATTCGACAACTCTAAAATTTTAAAAGAAAATGTTCAAACATTAAAAGAAGCCATTCAAAACCAAAATAACAAAATAATTATTGAAGCTAGAAGAGAACTCATCTTCGACACAGCTCGAACACTTCATGCTAGTTTAGTCACCAAAAATGCTAAACTTAGTCACTTATTCCTTTCTTGCAAAAATAACCATCTCCTGGCAGCAATTGTTAACGAAACAACTTTAAAAGAAGACTTATTAAAAATCAAGAAAATCGCATAAAAATAAAATTTTGCAGTAGTTTTAGACGAAAAATCAATCCAGTCCTACTACAGAACAAAATTAGTAAACTGCTATGTGACAGGAAACGAAATAGAAATCGAAATCAAAATTCCACTTCAGAACCTTCATGCCAAATACGAACTTTACAATTTTATTCCATTAGCATTTCGAACACATGAGAATAAAATTTTCTCTTGGGATCAAGAACCTTCGATCTTATCCCACAACAAATTTGATGGGTCAATAAGAATCATAACGGGAACAGACATTGATCTTTGTCGTAAACATAGCCTATTATGCTTTCTACCACAAGACCACACAACCAAAAATAAAGGGAATTGTGCGAGGGCATTATTTCCAGGAATGAAATTTGAAGAAATAATAAAGAAATGCACCTTCAAATGCGAGATAAATCATGAAGAAATCGTAGTCAAACAAATTGAAATGAACCTCTTTGCCATAACTAATGCTAAAAACACATTAATATCAGTTAATACCATAACAAAAACAAGTACTAGTATAACTATAAATAACTCATGGCCCGGAGCGACTTTACTAACAGTTCCATGTATAGTAGAAATCCAACAATTACAGAGAGAAAACAATGCAGAAACAATAATCCCAGCAGGATTCCTTTGTATAAATGAACCAGAAAAAGACGTCCTCATTGAACATCATCTACCGCTAGTTTGGACAAAATATCAATTCATGGAACTTGATTTTGGTCTGCGTCAATCATTCAAATTTCCAAATATGTCTATTGCCTACAATAATAAATGGCATGACAACATACCTTACTTTTCACCAATAAATCCAATTCATAAGCTCGAAGAAAGATTAAAATCAGCAGAACTGAAAATCCCTGATCTAGGATACCAAGACACAATAAACACGGTACATTTACTACTAATCAGTTGGTGTAGTTTATTAACACTCATAGTAGCCAAATTGGTCTACGTAAACTTAAAAATAAATTGTGTTGCTATCAATGCGCACAATCAAATAAATGATCTGGCATTGAGAGCAATACATTGTTAATGGTCCATAACTCTAAGTCCATATTTTGTATTACAATATAACAAAAAAAAAGCATAATAAATTTGATTATGCCAAATTATCTTAATTAAGTCCATTTGCAAAAATAAATTTTTATGCTCAAATAAAAAATTTAATATAATTTTTTTGGGCAATGATCAATCCCGCAAAGTAAAATTAAGAGACATTTGTAAAAAAAAGTAGTATTGTATTATGACTAAGATTAAAGATATAGTAAATTAAAATAATAAACTTTCAGGGACACAAAATTTAGCGAAGCAGAAGCTTTGGGCTTTTTTTCGCCCGAAAACCTTTGTTCCATCCTGTTTTTGCAGAAGATTCAGTTTGTCTACAAAAACGTGTCGAACAAATTATAGACGAACTATTATTCCTAATTCTCCGAATAATAGCTGTCTATATTTTACCTAGCTTCTCACGAATGGACACCACCAGATATGCTGACAATGAAGTGTCATCATATTTGGCGGATATTCCGTATCACGCCACCTTTTTGGTCGGCCATCTTTTGATTGAAACAAAGAAAACAAAAGTAATGTCATATCTTCATTTTGAAGACATGGTCATTCCTAAACCTGAAGTCGAGTAGAGACATTAGGGTCCATACTAGTTGCTATGGACATTAGGTATCACTATATTAAGAAATAGAGATAAGTATAATTTAAAGTGTTTGTAATAACTAAAAGTGAAATTCTAATAAAAGATAAATGTTCGTAACTTATTTTATTTGTTGAGGTAATTTAAAAGTACTGAATTACTCTCGCAACACCCACTAACAATGTCGTCTGGCTGCGGCCCAGTAATGGTTTAAGTTTTGGTGAATCAAGATTTGGTCTTGACCCGTCACAATCAAGTCTTGGCCCATTCTCGGTCATACTCGCAGGATTTTCAATCGCACATTATTGATGGCACTGTTGAACTTACTAATTAAGTCCTTTCAAAATATATCAGAATTTCAATTTATCGCAAACGACTGTAAATAATCAAATAGATGGAAAAAATTAGATGCTAAATATTGTAAATTCGTATTTAAGTAACAAGACTGGCACCATTTTAAAATTTGTCCACGTTTTTCATCAATTTTCACGTTTGGCCTTGATCTTCCACAGTTGAGTGCGTTGGTCTTTTCACATAAGTAATAGTTCTTGATCTTACTACCGGAAGTATGATACTATATTAGTCTTAGCAACACCAATATCGCCAGAATAAGTCCAATTTTGTTTAAAATTCACTAGGGTAAAGCTCTAATCCTTAACGAACTGTCGATTTACAGTCAAACCGAAGCATCAACTCATCGATAGCCATTAAACTGAATAGCTGCCTGGACCAATACCTTTAAATCGAGAAAAATTATTTCAAAACCAGTTTTCGGACTGAACGGTCCATAATTCCATTTTAGGCGTTTCTAAGGAAGCACCACCTGCTGGTAGCTCCAACAACATCACCGCTACAAAGAAATTGGAGGACCGAGGAAAATCGAGAAAACTATCTAAAAAATAATTTTATTTAAAAATGTTTAACAAAAAATTTCTTTTTGCTTCTCAACCACATTTTCGATGCATCGCTTTAAATTCGTCGTCGGTTGAGAAATTTTAATGGTCCAGAAATGAAAACAATCGAGTAACTGAACTTCGAAAAATTCGCGAGTAAACCCCAGTTTTATTTGGCGAGGAAAGAAATTATTTTCCGTAAAATAAAAGTATCATGTAAATGTGCTGATTTAATAAGTTATTGAAATTCGAGAATTTTCGACGTTTTTAGGCGATCGTCTCGAAAAAGAAACAGCACAAAAATTCGCTCGTCAAGGTCAACGAGAAAACTGGGACAGTCCCATCCAGGTTGAGGGCGAAAAATAATGCGTGAATGAGTTTACATAAACAATTGCCACTGTTTTTTTCACTCAATTCAAACAAACTCGACTAATTTTTCTACAAGCTGCTCTATCTTGTAACAATAAAACGTCATTATCGATAGAAAAATATTAATTATGAATAGAAAAAATCAAAAATCAAAAAAATGGAAGCCTTTCACTTGGGAAATCCTTGATTTTTTACTTAGCCCATTTCCTACCATAGTGCCGGTTTTTCCCGCTGTCGTTTTATCGCAGGTAAAACTTTACGGGCATACAACGTTGCAATAACGATTTAAATATAAAAGCAATATTTTTTTTCGTGTGTACGTACCTATAATTAATTTCTCTATACAGGTAGGTAACCGTAATAAAAAACATTTTTTACTCAGATATTAACGTTTCGTTCTGAAACATCGAGAAATTCGGTTAGATAATGGAAAGAAATACATTCGTTTGGGCCAACGAACACCAAATCTAAAAATTCGGCAGTAAATACAGCCGATTCAAGAATGGATCACTGAGTTTGGCGAAATCCATTCCAAACGATATGCGCTGTCATCGCGAAGATACGATACCAGTGCAGGTACAGATTGACTATTTCGGATGATGGCAGGAGTTATAGGAAATTAGTTTTCCGGCTAACATATTCTCAATTATGTACGGTTATGAATTTGCAGAAAAAATTGAATATTTTCACCCATCAGATTTTGCACCTACTCGCAAAATAAATTACGAGTAAAATCGTCGACATTTGTTTATTGTCGACAAAACAAAAACTACACCTCTACACGCATGCTTCAGCAAAATTTTAAAGACAAGAGATCATCTTTCACTACACTAGAACATAACACGTCATAACGTTATCCGTCAAGAACGCAATCAGGAAATTTGAGAACAGAAAACATCGAAAATACGACTATTTGGGCAAAAAAGAACAAATATCGCACCCACAAACAAAAACAACGATAAAACAAACCATAAAAAATTTATTATTTACGGGGAACTGCGAATTTAAAATACCTAAATAATAAATTGCAAGTTACCTCTTCGCACTTTTTAGCAGGTTTTCAGGGAACAAAAAAAAAACTGAAAACTGAAAACCGAAAACTGACTTTGTGGTGGAATAGTTTTTCGTTTCAGAGCAAAAGAAACCCAATGGTACCAAAAAATCAATTTTGTTGTGTTAACACGGTTGAGGGCACAATCTTTATGTAGTCGGTACGAATTTTAGCACGTCATAGCTAGGTACTGATGTAATACATAAAAGAACCCAATTGAAATTTTGTTCTCGAGTCATTCGAAATTTTATTTTGAGAATACGATCTGCATTATTCCCCTCTCCACTCATTAACTGTTACCGAATTTTTAATACAAACTTAGGAACTGACTGAATAAAAACTATAGAGATTTAGAGTTTTATCGAAGTAATGTTTCTGGAGTTGAATTTCAAGATTATGGCTCTATGGTCGGCATTGCGTAGTGCTTACTCAGGTGCTTGGCTTTGTAATCGAAAAGTTGCAAGTTCGAGACCTGATGCACCGTTACATTCTCGCTCCAAAATGGCAATGTGTTCTGTCGGATTCTATTGTTGCTCCAGTATGTTATTGAGAAATTAATGCTGTCAGATTGGCCATCATACCCCGACCATCCCCCTTTCCTACTTCAACACAAAATATATTCCCCAGACGGTGGGTCAAATGGCCACGTAGCCGAAGCCCAATGAAACAAAACTTAAAATGATGAAACGTTCTTATCACTATTGCTTCAAACCCCTCTACTGCTGGCAAACCCCGTTGAAAGTAAGGTACTTTTTCACAAAGAACATTGTACTTAACATCATAGGTATATGCATATCAAGAATGCAGCTACAGACACGAACATAACGAGTGCCAAATACCTAAGATCTTGTGAGTACAAACACTTCAGAATATGATACCTCTATATTTTTTAAATTATTAGTAACTTATCAATTCTTCTTATTTCATTCATAGTGTAGAGGTCATGACCTCATTACATTTGCTACGAATCCTGTCTTTCGAGTTAGTTTAATGACTTACAGTTCAGATACTAGGGTAGCACTACATAAATCTAATAAAAATGTAAATTCGATAAGGAGAGAACATGGACGTTGCAATGTTCTTTCTGAGAAAGTACCTTCTTTTGAATGGAGTTTGCGGATGATAGATGGATTTAACGCAAAAATAATAAGAATAATTTTTGTGCGGAATTATTAAAGGAATAACTTTTATACACCAAACTTTTATAATTATGTATAGGCAACTGTTCATGATAAATTTACAAAAAAAAAAACGTTTCTTGGGGTACTTTTTTTTCTCGTTAGAATATTTAGCCCCGGGGGCGAGGACTATCATTTATCAACAATTAAAACCAAAATCCTGCTGATTATTGACATTTTCTTTCAAAAGACCGTTTAATGAATTTAATTTGCCTGGACTAATGTTCATGTCTGGAAACATTAGGTATGTTATTATCAATATAAGATTATACACAACTATACAAATCGCTATCTTTTCTCCCAAATTCAATTTTCAAGAAATTTAGTAAACATACTCAATACGATATAATGTGAAGGAAAATTCTTTCAATATTAGTCTCGATCAAAGGCGTTTATTCTCGAATTATTTTCATCTTTTCTTTTTGTGAAAACAGAACTCATCCACTACCGAGTTCATTAAATGGAAAAATTGGAATTTGTTGTTCGTGATATTTTTCAATCCTATTGATACAGGCAAAATTAGTAGGAAAATGTCTGAATACCAATACCTTTTTGGTCATAAAACGTAATTTTTTTTACTCGCAGGTTTCTTAAACAAAATCCTAGAATTTATATCACTGTGAAAGTTTGAAATGCAACCAACGTAGTTTTTCGTTTCACGGTAAAATAAATCTACTGACACGAAATAAATAAATTCTGTTCCTCTCTCTTCCCGAATTGTCTTGTATCTGATTCGAAATCAGAATTTCTTATCAACTGTCAATAGGTTACGGTCACGCACTCGAACAACTACGCCACAGCATTCAACTGCAATAATTGGCAATATTCAAATATTAAGTTCAGTTGGACCGAATCAAGTTGAGTCCCAAAAACAGTAGACAAATTTTGGCTATCTATGAGTTCAGTCCCGATTCTCATATGAATTGAGTCTCTAACCAAAAAACAATATATTTAAGACTGACAGTTGGTTTAAAACTAATAGCAATATGGTTTAAAAATGTGACCTATTTCCTGTGTATGAAAAGCATACTTGAAGACATTGATAATAAGCTGGAACTTATATAACACACTGGATGTCATATCTGTCATTTTTATATACTTACCATTTTTTGGGCGGGAAAATTTGCTTTTCGTATAAATTTTTCAAATTCTTTCCAGATTTTTCTAACTTTTTTTTTTTTTTAAATACATAAAACCGTCACTCGAATAAAATTTAACACTCACAGATTTGTATGAGACATACAAAACGATCCATTCAATTTAGCATGGAAGCTTTCGCACGCATTCGTTATCTTCGTTACTGTAGCAGAAAATTCTGCCCACGTATTCGATGGCAATCGAGTGTTTTCCATGCATGAAGCAAGACGTATCATCTCCATGATGATTCATCAAGCGTAATAATGAAGACAATATTTTGTGTCCGTGGGGACTCAATTCATAGAAAGATCAGAACTCGACTAATAGACATAAACTTGGGTTGGGACTAGATTCGATTTTTCCCGTTCATTCATATCGAATGGTGGAATGGGGGATTCAGTGATTGTCTGGACAAGTCCTTCAGAGCCATTATAGACGGAAATGCCCAAATTTTTTCTTAATTTTTAAATTTTTAAAACCTACTTTGCTAACAGACCTTGGCTGCGTTCGAATTTTTTTTTTTTTTTTCGTTTCGAGCCAAATAAAAATAATATTACGATTTGTATACTACGTAGGCGATTCGTAATATTTAAACAACGAGTATTGTTTTAATAACACGTACGATTCCTCCGAGGCTACAGCAAAAGTGACTAAGAGTGTGTTCAAATCGTGTTTGCGTAATCCGTGAGAAAAAGTTAAGAAGTTGTGAAAAAATAATACACTGTTCACACGACGCGACGAGTACGAAAAATAGTCGAAAACTAGCAAAATTTCTCAACTTTGCCGTTTTAAAAGAAGAATCGACGATAAACAAATATTATTTAAAATTTCTACACACAGCGAAGAAATGACGTTCGAGGCGAAAATTTCCGGTTGTTGATTCACGTTTCGTTTTTCTAGTCAAAAATTTTCGAGTAGATTGTAAAAAACGAGCACCTATATAATATATATATATGTATGGCTTAAGGGGTGCGCGGCTTATTCGACGATCACTCCTCCCTCGAAGCCTTAATGCGGGTCAAATATATTGCGAAACGAGGCACAACTAACAGATATAACAGTGTAAATGACGGTGGTAGGGGGGTACATGTATCCAAACCTATACTGGAGGTATCGTGTATCCGCATAATAGCCAGTTTTGGATGTCGTCCTCGTTCTCACGAGCCATCTTCTTTCTTCAACCGAGGAAACGATGCGAGAATTGTTCGAATTTACGCAAATTAGAACGAAATAGCGAATGAGGAGACCAGAAACGCTTACGTAAGTTTCTCACTTGCGGGTACGAGAACCACGAGTAAATTTAAGATTCGATTAAAAGGAGTAGATGGTACGTAGGTAGGTATATTAAAGGAAGCATAATCAGAGAATTGCGACGTTATCTTTCACGGCAGCTTATTCGGCTGAATACTGAAACGCTTCTAAACAAATTCAAAAACCAAAACTATACAAAATCGACGACATACTGGGACTTTCCAAACAGGCCTAACGCCAAAATTTTGAAATTTTTTCTATTTTCAGTGGTTCATGGAGCAATCAAGAGATCCACTCGAATGTTAACAAACACTTTGACTATATATAACTATATAGACTGAACTTATTATGGTGGGTCGTGTAGTACAATTGAAGGCAACATAATAAGTATCATTGGAGAAATTAAGGTGATTGTTATCACAAGAATTTGGCTACTTCACTGAATTTGAACTCTTAAATTTTCAATTTTAGTTATAATTTTATTAAAATCAATTCCTTTCTCAGTTGTTGGGCATTCGTAAGTATGAACAATGTCAAAAATTGTCGAGTGATAAAGACAATTTCACTAGTTGAATCAATGAAAAGTGAGTAGTAAACTACTGCTAAAATGTCTTTTTTTTGGTTCAACTGTAACAAAATTCCAATTAGATCAGATTAAGTAAATGTGGATTCACTAAATGATCTGGGTAATGTCTCAAACAATTGAAGACCATGTGCGTCATTTTTCAAGTGCGTGATATTGAATAAAATTATATAGATGAAAATGTAGATATAAAAGTATACAAATTGTGTACTTTTACATGTATACAGAGGTATGTTGAGGATAATCTTAGAATCTACCAAACTGATGTTGACAAATTTTTTCACGTGCATTTTTCATAAACTTAGGAAGGTTCTAGGTTTGGTTCTAGTTCATTTCAAAAAATTTATTTCTAAAGAAAAATCGATGAAGGCTCCATTAATAGCGCAGTGTGTACATAAAGTGAACAGAGAACAAACATTATGCAAACTCATTAGAGCTGAATTTAGTGGCCTTTTCCTGATTCTTAAATTTACATCATCAGAAATGTTTTTCGAGGCGCTAAATTGGAATCTTCAAGGATATATATATATGATAGAGATGACATAAAGGTGGTTTTGGTGTCTTACCCATGGATAGCACTGCCAGCATAACGTATACTTCTTTCTAAGAATCTGATTGAAGGAAAAAATTGCCATGTGTATTTGTTTATAAATACTAGTGTAAAAAATATCTCAATTTTATCTCAATCTGTGAATCTGATTTGTCGGGGGAATTTGGTACACCAGCAAGTGACACCTACTGTCAAGACACTCAATCCTAAGGTAAAATGTTGCCATGTTATCACCATCATATAGATATCCTCAAAGATTGGAATTTGATGTTAATTTTATCATTAGACCCATTTGTTGACTCATATGAGGGCCAAAAAGGCAAGAACTTCATATTTTCATATTTTATTGTCTAATATAGAACACTTAACTCAGGTTAGGGTCAAAGGTCCTAAACATCTGTCAAGCAAAGCTCACACCACGGGCAGCTAATAAACAATAAACTTTGATTTTCACAATGTATGAATGTATGAGCTGCTTAATGTCTACAGATAGCCCACTTGCAAAAGCTGACTCGTTCTTATAGGGAAAACAAACCATACGTTATGAAAACTTAAATTTTTACGACTAATAAAAGAAACATAACACATTTGAAAACTTACTAGTTGAATTTAAAAAACTACGAAAGGTAACTACAGTGTTTGGGTTAAAAGATTTCTTTAATTTCGAGGCGCAGAGGACGCGTCCATATTTCCGGGAAACATCTGCAAAATCAAAAATAAGCCAATTAAAATCAGTTCGTTCAAAGAAAAATAAGTGTGTGACGATACACATGGTTGAAGTGAAACTTCTATCTGATGTCAGCATATAATAAATTATTAGAAAACAAAATAATGGTAGACATATTACAAATGTTATATTTAAATGAACAAATGAACATAGGCACAAAATTAATAATTACATAATAACTCAGAAGTAAACCACAACAGCAATTCACATAACCTTCATAGTTCATTCCCTAAAGTTTTCTCCGTCACCTTATCAGTGAATCATAATTTTCGTTCAGTGAATCAACTGGAGTTGAAGAGGCCAAGCTATCGCAATTATGGCGATGCGTTTCATGACCGTTTTTTATAGTTTATTACGTACGCAAGGAAGTTTTACTTCAAAAAAATTAGTAGGCACGCTGAAAATAAAAAAAAAAAAAAAAAAAACACGAGAAGGCTCCAGTATCGTGAACTTTCCTTTTACGACTTTTTATGAAACATTCGTGAAACTAAAAAGCGTGGAACATGTTTTAATGCATTTAGAAATTCTTGCGGAAAAATCCGCCAATAGGCTCTGTTCCCCCTGGTGCGACCTTTCAAACAAGTTGTGGAAACACACCATATTCACCTATCGCTGGGAGCTTCATCCCTTCGGGTTTTAATGTGACGCAATTTTGAGTCATTGCGTGAAAATTTCCAGCGAGATTCCCACTGCAAAAACATGATTCACGCTTAAATATTAGATAACCTTTTACATATGCACCAGTTTAATTAAGAACAAATCTGAATTGAAAAGATTCAAGGTCATGTAAAAGGGCGTTCAAGAAATCAAATTAAGAAGTTATCGATCAAAAACCGTTCTTAAAATTTGACCCATGAAAAGAAGCTGTCAGCTGATACAAGAAAATAGCACTGTGCATTATTCAGATCATTCACACTCTCTCGTCACACTGAAGAGTCGTCCGGGAAATCGACCGAATAATAATTTACCAGAGGAATATTAAGAATTTTTCTTAAGAAAAATTTTTCACTCGTTAATATTAGCGGCAAGTATTCTCCGACGTGTCTGAGATATGAAAAAGAAAATCTATCCGAAAAAAAAATACTCTTAATTTTTGAGCAGGTTTTCACTATACGAAGTTAATTTCGATGCTATTTATCATGGAATAAAGGGCGAAATTCAGGTTTTTTTCAAAAACTTATTTTTTTCTTTGTTTTTGGAAAGAGCCAAAAAAGAAAAAATTTTCTACAAAAAAAAATTATTATCTGAAATTTTTCTGTCAGAACAAAATTTTTTTTTAATTCCATAATTCTTCAATTGATTTACATAACCGTGTAGGTATGTGTAGGGCACTAAAATATTGAAATATAATTATTGTTCCATCCTGTTTTTGCAGACGATTTAGTTTGTCTACAAAAACGTGTCAAACAAATATAGACAACTATTATTCCTAATTCTTGGAATAATAGCAGTCTATATGATACCTAGCTTCTCACAGACAAACACTACCAAATATGCTGACAGTGAAGAGTCATCATATCTGGCTGATGTTCCATGTCACGCTACCTTTTTGGTTGGCCATTTTTGAACTATAACAATGAAATTGAAGGGATGATGTCTTGTCTTCCATTTGAAGACAAATTCATCCCTGAACTAGCAGTCGAGTAGAAACGTTAAGGTCCATACTCGATGTTATGGATATCAGGTTTCAATTATATTAAGTATTGGTAATAAATAAAGATTTAAAGTGTTTTGTAATAATTTGAAGTTTGAATTTAATAAAAGATAATAAATAGAAATTATCTTATTTGTTGAAATAATTCTAAACATAGAATTATCTTCGCAACAATTATAATCAAAGACTGAATTATACAGGCAAATACTGAATACGAAAAATTGTTGAAGTTTTTTGCATTAAATTGTTTAAATTTATAATTTTGGCACCTATTTTTTATGAATTTGCATTTTTGCTGGAGAAATCTCATGGAAACTTGAAATATTCAAACTAAAATAAGTATTATACAAAAGAATTGAGACAAAAGTATCCAAAATTACTTAGCATGTCATAATTATTCATCAAATTGATATAATACTGATAAAATATGATTGAAAAGAAAATGGCGAATAAGAATGCCTGTGCGTAGTTATCAGAGCCCTCGTTATTGGTGATTTAGCGTGATTTTCTGTTAATTGCTCTAGGCTCCGAGCTTCATTTCCACCTTAAGCAATAGTCATAAAATTTAATAACATGAAAAACGATAGCGACAATTTTGATTTCGTCCAATCGGAGTAATCTTGAATTTAACATAACTTTTTTTGAGGCAGACGTTTTTGTTTCTTTTCCTGACACATCAAAGAACGTTTTTGACCAAAATCAGCTGATGGAATAATTTTTTTTTCAACAACCATGTTTTTGGTCTGATATTCCACCGCTAATCGTCCGACTAATTGATCGGTACTAGTAAAGTCATTCGTACAACAATCCGAAACATTCAACCTAGAAATATTTAAGAAATTCGAACGCCATCGATATTTTCCAGCTACCTATACAAATCTTTATCGCTCGCATCGACGACCTAATCAACGGTAGCTGTCTAGGTCTACCGCCCATAAATCCAGACATGAAGGTCCGTTGAACTACAAATGTCAGTCAAGAGTGAAAAAATTCGATGGTTGACTCTTACATGAAGTCGATTTTTAGTACTCGGCTTTCGGCAAGGCCGGATACCAAAACAATGCACAAACGAAAACCGTTTCAACGAATAGAACTCATCAACGCGGATGTTTAACGAGTTTGACAAAAGCACCTCACTCGACACAATCTCAATTATTGACTTTTTTTTTATTTCATTTTTTTATTCTTTTGTTTTGTAGGTAAGTACACAAACTGGAAAAAGGAAAAGGTACCTGGCTGACATCTTCGTGTTAAGGAATTTTTTTTACCAGACCACATCGATCGCAAAGATGAACATCAAATTAATCGTAATTTTATATTATTCAGCGTCAGCGAAATCATAAAGCAACGAAGGAGTGACAATAATTCTCACAATTTTTTTTAGAAAACTTCTTCTATCAACAGTTGCATTTAAAATGGGGGTGATTCAAATGGATTAATAAAAATAAGGTTAAAAATGGGGTTGAAATGAAACTGATAGCTAAGAAAAGTTTTTCGGCTGCAATATGTCTGTAGTGGGCTCCTCAACAAGCAACGAAAATGCTTTAACCCCACACCAAGAGCTTCTATCAGAGAGAGGGGCTACAACGTTCAACTTTCCTCGATAGATAAGAAATGTAGATACAATAAAATTACTTCGGTATGAAACTGATGTACCTACCTAAAATTCAAAACAAAACCGTTTTAACAAATTTTTTCTCAACTATCATAGGAGCTGAGATACAGGTGATAAAGAAGGATATTTTTTTCAAAATCATAAAAATCTGAATTATTTTCTTATTGAAGAGCTAAAAATGAATATGAACGTCAAGACGGATAAAGAAATTGGCGGACTGATATTTTCCTTCGGTATGTACTACATTATATTTCAAGATTTTATATATAGGTACACGATGTCCCAAATAATGGAAAAAGGTCATTTGAATAATCATACAAAAATGTTTTCGTCATTCTTCTGATAGGCAGGGTGTAGGAACGGAGCATTTGTAGCACTTATTGAGGAGTCACCTCCTAAATATTTCGGCCATAAAACCTTCTATAACAATTAATTTCATTTCAAATACTTATTTTACAAAGCTACAAAGCATAGAGACAAAGACCGAAAGAAAAACGATAGTCTAATGCTCATATTTGTGTTCTACCAAAGAATGTGTACCAACTTGGCTATTCAGTTACAACAAATCCAAGAACTAAAGGCTATCATTCAGACGACTTAGACGCTAGACTAAGTGAGAAAAACGAGGAAGAAAAAAAACTAATGCTAAAATACGAGGAAATGACAAACTAAAAAATTCGGTTTTATGAGCGTTAATTAATTGGTACTGACCATACATGCAAACGATGCGATAACAAATTTTTTTGCCTCTAAAAACGAAGATAATTACATAAGAATCGTATAAGGTAGTCGGTGTAATTTAAACATCGCTCTACTATTCAAGTTTGAAGGTCTTCAATGTGCGATTATGCAACGCAAAAAACGTGATGTGGAATTAATTTCTGCTTCCAATGTCATTCAATTGTCTCAACAATACGACAAATAACGTGAAAGATTCACATCCTACGCTCGATATCAGAGAAAAAATTAAATTTTGTTTAAAAAAATCGGAAATTCAATAGGAATGAACAAAGAAGACGAAATTTTGCCGAACAATAAAAGTCCATTTTTTGAATAAATATGGTGCCCTAAAAAAAGCGAGACACGATTATTGAAACACTGGCATAAGGTATGTGAACTCTCAACACATAAAAACTTTTTCGCTCGCAACCAAATCACGCCCCATATGTGGCTGCAGACAGGATGGGTTGGACTTCTAGAAATTTTATTTGTCAAACCCTTCAAACGACGTTGCTAATTTTCCAGTTTTCAATTTTTAGTGAACATTGAAATTACAATTAAAATAATCGTATGCAACAGTCGTATTTTTATATAGGTATTTGTTCAAATCAATTCAACTATAATTTGTTTTTTTGTCACCAACATCAGCTAAACGTTGGACTATTTGGCCGATGAAAATACAAGAATACCCATTCGTATGTCGTGCATTTTGGGTAATTGCAGTTGGTTTTGGTTAGGCTGAGCAGTTGATCTTTAGAGGAAAAGATTGGGGTGATCCCGGTGGCCGATAGTTTTTCCAAAAGGAGTTATCCATTTACACGTGGGAGCACCAAATAGACTAAATTAAACTCACCATCATTTTAGATCAGAATGCGACGACAGCTGATCTCGAACTTACAACCTTACGAATGTCAGGCCAAGTATCAAAGCACGTATGCAAACATCCAAAGAACATATGTTTTGAAGTATAAACAGTATATGAACCACCTTAGGTAAATGACGCGTTCGTTGATTTTGAAACAGCTTTCAGGTCAATGAACAGAGAAAACTAAGCTTTTCAAATCGATTCCGTGAAAGTTGAGCGTTCAAAATCTACGGTCATGAAAGTTAAACTTTCAAAGTCAGTGACATGCGATAGTTACGCACTTGAAGGGGCGAAAATTTTTAATTTTAAATTTTTTCTCTCTTCAACTAATTCACATAAAGGGAAATTTTTTCTCACATTTATTTACTACATCATACAGATTAAACCAATTATATCTACAGGTGAAAAAATTTTTTTTAATTTTAAATTTTACTCTCCTCGAAATGGTCAACTTCAACACCATGAATCATTCGCGTGAAAGCTATGTCAAAACTCTAAAAGCATTACTAC
>WOFM01000595.1:1310034-1385293 GCA_011428145.1 Ericerus pela
AATGCAGCCTTTAAATTTTGGCGCTAAGGTTCGATTCTAGATTACCAATACTGCATATGCCAATACAATTATGGATAGGTCCCAATTTCAATACTTAGTTGACTATCTTGTTCGCTTTTATCTGCAAAAAATCGTGATTAATGATACTCCTCATTACATTGAAGTTATGCGAGTTTTTGAGCCGTCAGAAAAAATGACCATCCCTCACGATTGTCGTGTTTTATGAGGAGCAAGTCCAAGAAGTGAGCCAACCTCTGGACCAAGTAAAATGGTCGTGTCAAATTGGCGCATGTTTTTGGTACCTTGTCATCAGCAGTTCAGGCGTCAGTCAGTTTCTCCGGAGCCTGCACCCGCTGATCATCCAGAAGGTGAAGAGCAAGGTGAAGCAAAGCCAAACGCTGGGGGAGCCTTCACTCATGACGCACAGGATGATTGGTAATCGGTGAGTAAAAAAATTTTTTATATTTTTGAGGGGAGAGAATATGTACGTAAATGGTCCTTACAATATATATAAAAATTATCTATAATTGTTACGAATTAAATTACAGTGGTTATAATACAATGTTTCGGGTGGTGGTTTGGAGTATCTTTTCACGTATCCCTTTAAACTTAACTCACTCAGTTTCTTAATATCCTGGGGAATAGGTTGAATAGGTAGAGACAAGGGTTGTATTATACTTTTTCCCTCATCACACCTATTGAACAATTTGATTTCTTCCATATATTGTTTTTGGGTAATCGATTGAATTTTTCATAAAGTTATCCTTCTTTTTTCTGGGTCTTTTAACTTAAATTTAATTTTCCATTCTGAACCTACTTTCCATTTTAATAAAGCTTCATCAGTAAATTTTACCTTTTTATTGTTTTTATTTTTATTGCCAGATTTCTTTAAAATTCCTTTTCGTGGTCTTCCTCTTGGACGTTTGACAATAATTTTAATTTTGTCCTCTGATTCGTTTTTTTCAGGGCTCTTTTCTTTCTTTGGTCTACCTCTTTTTGTTTTTGGGTTATACTCGGGAATATTTTCTTCATTTTCCGAGTTATCAAATGTGATATCTTCAATGTTCGATGGTAAACTAGCATTAGAACGACCATTATAAGGCGTAAGTCTTCTTATATGCACTGTATCGTCTGTGCTATTTCCATCCTCGGATGTTATGCGAATTACATAGTTTAAATCTGAAATTTTTGTTACTATTCTATAAGGTCCTAGAAATTTTGGTTTGCCTTTTCCGTAATTTATTGGTGCTTTCATGAAAACTAGATCATTAGTTTCATAAGAAATTTCTTTTCTCCCCTTATTATAGCGTTCTGAATATTTGATTGCATTCTTTTTATCAAAATTCGGAATTGTTTTTTGAATTCTGTCTGCTTCATTTATCTGTTCTTCTCTGGTTTTACTGATAAATGGTGACGGAATGTTTAAATTTATGGGAGGTTCTCCTTTATAACCGTGCACTAGGTAAAACGGATCGTGATTATTTAAACCTTCAATCGGTGTCATATTATAGGTCAAGGCTACGTTATGCACGTGGTCTGGCCATTCTTCGCTATCGGTACTTTCATATTTCGCTAACATTTTTTTTATCGTTCCGTTCATTTTCTCTACTTGTCCTTGAGTTTGTGGTGAATATGATGTAGAGTAGAATATTTTAATACCGTTATCTTCACAATAATTTTGTACGTATTTATTTGAAAAATGAGTTCCATTATCACATGTAATCTTCGTTGGTTTTCCATAATGACGTACAATTTCTTTTAAAAATTTAATAACTGAATGTGCGTTTGGTTGGGTTACTGCTTTGGTCCAACAATATTTTGTTGCCTTATCTATTCCCACTATGACAAATTTCTTTTCATTATTTGTGTTAAATTTTCCGATGAAATCAATTTGGATATGTGCAAGTGGTATGCATTCTTCAGGATTAGGGTTCATGATCCGTAAAAATATTAAATTCTTTGTAGACTAAAAACTCTGAAATATTTGCAAGTTTCAGTGATAGCCAACGTTTCTAAATCAAAAGAACATAAATGTTGTTAATTTTTAGGAATTTTTTTGAGAAATATCCTATAGGGTGTGGCTCTTTTGTTTTTCTGTCTACTTGCATTATTACTGCTCCTATGGCTGATTTTGATGCGTCTACTTCGACGTATGTTTCAGCATCAGGATCGTATATTGTAAGAATTGGTTCAGATGTAATCAATTCTTTTATTTTGTCGAATGCTTTTTGTGCTTCGTCATTCCATGCTATTTTATTATTTGCTTTAACATTTTCTTTTCTTGTTAAATCTGTTAATGGTGCTGTTATTTGTGAAAAGTTTTTGATCATTTTCCGATAATAATTTGCTAAACCAATAAATCTACGTAGTTGACGTAATGTTTTAGGTGGTTGAGCTTCACGAATTGGTTTAATGTTTTTATCTAATGGTTCTAATTTATTATATGAAATTTTATGACCTAAATATTCGATACTTTCATTGAAGAAGCTACTTTTACTGGTTTTGATTAGTAGACCCGCTTCAACTAGTACTTTCAGGACTTCTTCTAGATTTTCTAGTGTTTCTTCAAAGGTTTCACCAAAAACACAAATATCATCTAGATAGACTAATACTTTGTCTTCTAGGATATGGTTGAATAAATCGGTCTTAGTTTTTTGGAAAATGCTGGGGCTCGCACTTAGTCCCATAGGGATGGAGTTAAATACATAGCTTACTCCTCCAACATTTATTCCTGTTATTGCTTTTGATTCTTCATCAAGGGGAATTTGATAATATCCTTGATTAAGGTTAATCGTTACGAAGTATTTTTTATCTCGTAATGCATCCCAAATTTCAGGGAGATGAGGGACTCTGCTCGTATCCTTTTTTACTATTTTGTTTACACCTCTGTAATCTACTAATAATCTATAAACTCCGTTTGATTTCTTCTTAACAAATACTGGGCTCTCATATCTAGAGCTTGCTCTCTTAATAATACCACATTCTTTGAATTCCTTAATTTTCTTTCTAATTTCTCTTTTTTCAAAAATACCCATATGGTAATTTCTACGATGAACCGGCTCGTCTGTTTTCAAGTAGACATGTGCTGGTTTTAGTTTCGTAGGTTTTACCTTGGCAGGTTCTTCCGTAAATATGTGGATATATTTTTTTTAAACTCTTACTACCGCCTGTTTCTTTTCCTTCGTTAAATTTTTTTAATTTTGACTTGTGTTCCTTCATTGTCGTGGATAACGCTGTCATCAGATCGGGTTATGCGGACAAGTTTTAGCATATCAACCTCCTCACCTTGGTTACCCACAGTATCCCCCAACATAATGTGTTGGATGCTGGATTGGTCACGGTGGATGGAATTGGTCTGACGGTCCCGCATAGTCGGCTGTTAAAGCCTATAGCGTCCTAAAACTGTCCCTTGTGCGATCTGGGTGTCGAAGTGTGGACTGTAGAATCTTAAGGCTGGCCATCCAAAATCATCAACAATATATTCGTCTTCTAAACCGTAACTTGTTAAAAACCACTCATCTGGATCTGCTTTTCCCATTTCTGGATCCAGGTTTACAAAATATTCATTATTTGCTTCTATGCATAAATCTTTGTCTGCTGTAATAAATCATTCGCAATTTTCTTCCTTAAACTTAATTATACTATATGTTTCGCGTTTCCATGGCGGTCCTATTCTAAATAATTTTTTACTCAATAATATGTCGGCATTATGTCGATCTAAAAAGTCGTATCCGAGTAGTAAAGGTGTTGTTACGTCAGAGGTGACGTATGCTTCCGCATCAAGGAGGAGATCACCCATTTTTATAGTGATTTCTACAACTCCTTTAACGATTACTTCCACTATCGTTAGCGGCTACCATACACACTCTTGCAGGTCTGATCACATTATCCTTTACAAGGTCATATTGTAAAAGCGTCACTTCAGAGCCGCTGTCGACTGTTCCCTGTGTTTCATACTCTTCACAGCTCACACTGTTGCAGGGGACGATTAATTTACGCCTCGCCCAGACTAACTTCATCGATGCACTATAGATATGAATTTTCCGATTGTGCGGCACATGTGGATCTAACACTAAGAGAGCAGCGCAGTCCGGATGATGGACATTGCCATTACAATCCCGAAAGTTGTTGCCATAATATGGTGTAGGGCAAACTGGCTCTACTGCAAGTTTTTTGGTTGTTGGGTTAAATTTTGTTGGACACTTGGAACTACGTCTGGGGTTCGTAGAACTGGGGCATTATATGCTTGTGCATAATTATTCTCTTGCGGTGGTCCTTAGGAGTTGAATGGTTGACCAAAATTTGATGCAAAGTTGTTATTGAATCGTGGCAGTCTAAAATTCCTTTGTGGTAACTGAGGTGTATTCCGATTATGTAGTTTACAATCCCTTGATATATGTCCCATTCTTCCGCAATTAAAGCAATTTATCTCTCTAGGAGGATATCGATTATTATTTTGTTCGCGATAAGTTTCTCTCCTTTGGGGTCTATAGAAACTTTGGTTATTCTGCGACCGATTAGATTCTCTTTCTCTAGACTGCCTTCTTCTCGGGTTATTATCGTTTGATTCGGTAGTATTGTTATTATTATTTAAATTTCTTTCTCTACGTGGTCTGGATTCTGCATTTTTGTTTTCCATTGTCTAATTTCTGGTTTGGTTTTGGTTTCATTTATTGGCATTTGGGGGTTTCCATCCTGCCTCCACTAATGCCACAATAACAGGGTCAGTAGGGGAGATAGGCGGAGTTATGGGTTTCGCAGGTTCTTTTTTCTTGGGAGCTTTTCCCTTCATCATATCTTCCATCTGTTTTGTTAGCTTGGGGATTGTTTCTGTTGCTTTATTTAGCATCTCTTCCGTTTTTTGGATATCGGTCAAATCTAATACTTTTTCTTTGAATTCTTTCCAATCAGTGAATGTTTTGGAAACCTCACTTTGTGTTTGGAGATTTTTCGATGCAAAGAATTTCCTTATTTCTCCTGTTAGTCTTGGGAGTAAGAGATCACAAATTTTTTTCTCGCTAATTGTTGCATCCAATTTTTTATAAAGGTGGAAAAGTTTTAGCACACGATAGAGAAAGGAAGTAGATACTTGACTTCCCCAATGGTTACCAAGGAGTGGGTAATCTTCCTCTTCAGACAGATTCTCATACAGATTTTTAGGATGGTTTTCGAATTCCACAATATTCTCTTCGGACTTTGAGTCTAAAATATCGGGAAACGATGTACTTGTTGGGAAATTTTACATTTTACAATATTATTTACGATATCAATAATAGTTTCAAATTTTTCTGAAGTAACGGAAGATAAATTTATAATTTGCTTACAGTTGGACGGCGAGTAGTGTGCTGTAGTTTTCTGTAGTTTACCGTTAGTTTTGTTCCGATGGATGCCGTCGGTGAGTGATTTCTCGTTCTTTGCGCTGTGGTTTTGGATACCGGTTGGTCTGATTCTATTCTTTTTGAATTTCAGGAGCTGGATCTGGATCTTCGTTTTATTTCTAAGTTTATTTTTAGAAGTGTTTTTTGTAATTAATTTATTTTTAATTGAACTATTTTTATTTGTCTTAGTTAAACATTTGCGGTATTCCGCAATAAAGTTTTGATTTCGTAGACGTTTGTTTAATTTTGTTTTTAATATTTGAATTATTTTAGCCACGATTTATTTGATATTTACGCGAAAGTATTTGCTCCAGCAAAATTGAATTAATTTTCCGCAATAGGTATAATAAAAAAAATTTTTTAGGAAAAGCGAAGTTCTTTATTTAAAAAAAAAATTTATTATGATTTTTAAATTTTATTTCCGAAGGTTTTTTTTTTTGTTTGGGCGCCAATTTGTTGCGAGAGTAATTCAATACTTTTAAATTACCTCAACAAATAAGATAAGTTACGAACATTTATCTTTTATTAGAATTTCACTTTTAGTTATTACAAACACTATAAATTGTACTTATCTCTATTTCTTAATATAGTGATACCTAATGTCCATAGCAACTAGTATGGACCCTAATGTCTCTACTCGACTTCAGGTTTAGGAATAACCATGTCTTCGAAATGAAGATATGACATTACTTTTGTTTTCTTTGTTTCAATCAAAATATGGCCAACCAAAAAGGTGGCGTGATACGGAACATCCGCCAAATATGATGACACTTCATTGTCAGCATATCTGGTGGTGTCTGTTTGTGAGAAGCTAGGTAAAATATAGACAGCTATTATTCCGAGAATTAGGAATAATAGTTGTCTATAATTTGTTCGACACGTTTTTGTAGACAAACTGAATCGCCTGCAAAAACGGGACGGAACAGTGGGTTAAAAAATTTTTCAGCCTTAAAATTTCCTAAATTTCAACTTTTTATTAAAAAAAAAAAACATGAGAAAATCAAGTAGAATTTGAATAATTTATCCATTTATTTTATAGATGTTTTCTTTGGGTTTCGTATTATAATAAAAAGAGTTTCTCTCATGAAAATATACAGGTTAGTACGTATATAAAAAATTTTTTAGATAGAAGACAGACGAAGTTGCATAGGAGGGTTACAGCATCGAACAATTGGCGAGATTTGACTCTGCAAGACCAAGACTTAGATCAAGCCCACCATGGTCATGGTTTTGATTTTATTCTTGTTCGTTACCAACGTGTGTGAAGAGGTATTTCTTGGTACAATTTATTTTTGGTGCACTGGTAAAAATTTGTAACGTTCACTGAGGAACTTCGTTTCGCCCATTTGTTTGAAATGCTACGTTAGGAGTCCGCTGTCAACGTGACGAAGATATTTTCCCTCTGACTTTCGTTCCTCCTTTGAAGAATGTACTTATAATCCACTTGGTTAGACAATGTTTACCCTTTCTGCCCTCACTTACTCTCGCATTGTTGACTGATCGGTTCGGCGGAGGCTCTATATTTTCTTACATTATCCGCCTCATTTCTGTTCATTAAATGTATCTATCGGCGTGAATTGCAGATCATTGTAAGCAGGAAAACGTCTTACGAACAGTTTAACTTTATTCGTGCCAAGAGTTTTTGCGCTTACATACAAGGGCCATGCAACTGCTCCACCCACCTATTAAACGGTATAGGTTTTTTCTTCATTTCGCCTCTTCGAAAGCAATTATAGTCTGTTCGACAAAAAGAAAAAAAAAACCGTATTCTGACAGAGTATACGAACCATTTCGTAACGCCACGCCGTTATCACGGCGCGAATACAATCGGCATAAAAAGGCTATTACTCGATTCCATATTATCGAATACAGGTGATCGAAAAACGAGATCGTGAGTTCGAAAAAGAGAGAAAAAAACCTGCTAAAAGTATAAACAGACGTTATTATAGTAAATTGGAGAAATAGTTGGTATGTCGGACCGTGAAAATGGAAGCATTCGCGTAAGTAAGTTGGGAGGAGGTTGAGGAAAATTGTGGTAGGGGAGTAAAGTACTAAAGGATGTTCCCACAGAGGACTTTAGGATTTGTTCTTTCCTCTCTAGGCATGGTCGATGCCCTTTTAATTTGAAACAACATCTGCGATTCGTTACATCCGGCGTTTCCGAAGTGGACAAAACAATTTTGAAGGATGATGCTGCTGACTAAGTGTTTTCTGGTTATGTTGGTTGCACAGCCATACACAGCTGGAGCGCATGATCTTCGAAGCATAAATCATAATGTTCAATTACATTTGTTCGATGTCACCTCAAAATTGGTGAATTTTTCATTTGTGACCTTTTTGGAAAAAAAGTGAAGTGGTAGTTTGAAAAAGTAAAATGGAAAATTCTGCCCTGACTGAGCTACAAGTTAAACCTATCGCTCTCAGATTGGAAACAGGACGCGCTCGCATTTTGTGTTGGCGTTGATGTGCCATTAATGATAGATGTTCGAATGTGCCGTCCTGCTGGAAGCGCTTCTGGAAGGATTTTTATACACGTCCTTCCAGGAGTTTGCTCAAAGTCCTGCTTGAAGGACAAATACACTACTATTCAAACTAAACTGAGCCTTCCAAAAGGACCGAATTTTTCCATTGTTTAGGACACTATGAATATACAAGCATGAAATATAATGTTCAGATTGCATACTGATGTAGTGGCGTTACTGAAAATTTAGAGCCCCATTTTTTTACAGTACTTTTTTTTATTCTTTAAAAATTAATCAGGGTTCCTTTCAGCTTACCCCCGTAATGACGGTTCTACGAATCTTTCATTACGCCCCTCTACTGATGGAAGATATCAGTAGGTAAGTTAATTTCCTTGGCCATATTTACATCTAAGTATAGTCTTTTTATATGCTAAACGTGACATTGCCTAACTCTTCTGCAAAGTTCATCTGACACATGACGACATGAGGGCCAAACCACTTCACTAATTTAAAAAAATAATGAAAAAATTGGTTGAAATTTTGGTGAAGACTTGTGTTTTAGAAGTAATCTAGTTATTCATTTTTAGCTTATCAATAAGAAAGTAATACAAATTATTATGACTTTTTTTTTAAAAATACCATTTTTTACCACTATCTCAGCCCCGATCGAAGTTATGTTTCATTTAAAATTTTATAAACATTATTTTTATACTGGAGTATTTTTATTATAGGTCACTTAGAACTTAGCTATTAAAGAAAATTGAAAATACCATAAATATTCATATGTTACAGCCTCCCTAAGTAGGAGTAAAGGGTATGGGGGTCCGAGTATTTCTATTAGTTATTGAGAGCCCACCCCGAACAAATTGCAACCATAAAAATTTAATTTTCCAACTTCCGAACAATAATTTATTTCATTTCTAAACTTATTTTACTGCGCTACACATCCAGCAAACACTGCATAATTCGATCAAATACACTTATTAATATTATTTTTTGTTTTTAAAACTGTTAAAATTGCTTGCTGAACTCAAATCTGAAAGGAAAAAAGCAATATCTAGAATCATTGACACCTCAAAACGTCATGCAATGTTGCCACATTTGCATTGATCATAATATGGGAATAAAACATTCAATCGCCCATAGATTTGTTTTGAATTAATTTTTTTTTGCCCCGCATCTACAATCAACGCTGATTTCAACGAAAAGATGGCCTGTCTTTCCAGCGGAACAGATACCGCACAATTTTCGTATGTAAGTGGTAGGATAGGTAGGATACAGGGTCCTGCCAGCAGTACGTTGGACCATCTATCATTAAGTTTTGCCGGCCAGCCAAAAGTTACTCCCTCTCCTATTTATCGATCTGTTAAGCATGGTTCAAAGTTAAAAAAAGTCGACCACAACTTCCTAAATTCAGTGTGTTACATCTGACTTGGGACTCTAACCAAGACAGCTCAACACTTGACCAATAGATCAATGGCTTGCTGTTATTACATAACCTCGAGGTAGAATACAGGACTTGACTTCCAAATGACAGATTTTAAACGATACACTTTTTTTGCGTATAGTTTATTCCATTGTGTTCCTCATGTGTGTTGCTTGTTTCATGGTGTTTTGCCAAAAGTGTCTCGATATCCTGATCTGTGAGATGTAATTCTTATGTGAAGAATATCTCAAGAATAGTACGGTAATCGCCGCATAATTCGACCACCTGTTAATCCGGATTTCTGGTTAATCTCGACTATATCTTTGGGCCCTATTCAAATCGGCCTTTTCAGTGTATATTTTTACTGATTGTTCGTTCACTTATCAAACTGTCTAATTGTTTATCCATCCAGCACAGATTGCTTCATGAACCCAAACAATGTATGTGAGATATTTTTTGAAAATTTTTAGGCTTAATCTGTTCATTTGTACTGTCGTTTGTGTTGGATGTGTGTTTTTATGAAGATTTAGACTTCAGTTACTTGAATATTTCTGAAGATGTAAAGTGAAAATCACAACATTGCAAATTGATATTCAAGGGACCAGTTTTTGATAGAACTAAAGTTATTTAAGTTGATTTTCAAATTCCTTATTCCCAAAAATGTAATTTATCATAAATTTCTGATTATTTTCATCATGTTTTCTCAAGTTATGCTTGAATATGTTCTAAAAAGTAAAACTGGAAATTGTGTTGAGAAACTAATTTTCATTCTACATCATGACTTGATAAGCGAAGTTGGCTTTGGTATTGCGAAGAAAAAACAACTAAAACTATTGAATTTATTTTCATTTGAGGGGAAAATGACTGGATCTCAGCCTTCTGCTCTCTCTCAAAAGTTTTATTCTAGTGTCGTTTTTTAAACTACTCCCAAACACAGGTATATGCTACCTGGTGTAAAGGTTAGGTACGCTCAGACTTGCATCCAAAAAGCGCTTGGTTTGAGATCAGTTATCCACCAACATTCCTATTCGATCGCTTCGCTGGAGCAGTGTATCCCAAAGAGTAGCTAAAAAACTTCGATGCAGTAAACAGGTTAAAAATTTTATCGCTGTAATAAGCGTGTAAGTTGGCTGAAATTAATTCATCAACATTATTTCACAATATTATTTCGCCAGTACCTATATTCCTTCATATTTGATGCGCATGTGCCACTACTTACATGGCCACGCATATACATGAAAAAAAATTTTGTTGCTTCCGCCGAAACAACGAATTCTGCTGTGTTACCTATATTTCAGCAGAAATCCAGGGCTCGAATAAGCCCGTTAGGGCTTGTAAATGATTAAAAATGTGACCGCAAGAGAAAAAGTGTGTAATAACTTGAGTTTTGATTTTCCGTCCACTTCGGTCGGTGTCTTAGTGAAAAGGAACCTCATTAGCTTGCTGAGTGACAGCTAGTGCTATGCGTTCAAATGCGGTTGAACGTTGAAAAAGTTATGTAGTTTCTCCCATCGTTGGCGATAGCCTGTCATTAGTCGCTCGAATCGGTTACAAGTTGATTGGACGTGAATCGCGACGAGTAAATAATTGAATTTTCAGATATTAGCCTATTTACTGTGGAAGGCAGTGGCGGCGGAGGCGACCGCGTCGCGATGTCTCCTTGTCCGTGTGCTCCGAGATTCGATTCCGTGTAATCAGACCGTAAAAGAGTAACGCGTTTATGCGTATAATCAGCCATCAGTCATCATCGAATCGGTTTGATGTTGTTTTGACAGTCTTAACTCGTTGCCGAAAAAATAAGGATTGTGTTATGTCATCGTAGTCGTCGTATACGTTTTTCTTCTTTTCCAATCGGTTCTATCGTGCATTAGCCTAACTGCCTATTTACAACTAGAACGAGAAAAATGGGAACCTACAATGAAAGAAGAAACCTTATGTTGGTCAGTGGGTGGTTCGTTGCGCTGGTTTGCGCCTGTAATTATTCGCAAATCGACTGAAGTAAAAAACAAACAAAAACTCGCATTCTTTATGCGAAAAATGAGTAGAACATCTTAAATAAGTTCACAAAACTTTGTTTAAAGAAAATCGTAACGCGATACGATAAACGTGATAAACGTAAGATATAATACCTAAATGAGCGCAAGCGAAACAAGTCGATTTAAATTGACGACGTCCTTGAGCTTGAAAATTGAAGAAAAATTTTAATAAATCCAAAACACTATATTCGTGAGACGTACCCCCGATATCCTGCCCTCTGCCGTAACCAGTGCTGTCGTCGATTCGGATTCCGATATACTCTAATTATTGCTACGAGGTGGAAGGTCAAAATTGTTGTCGTGTTGTGTATGTCCTGGAAGAAATTCACTACTTGCTTCGTCGTTGATGGCTGATGGTCGTTCAAATTATGGGAAGCCGATAAGATCGCCGATCGACATTCTCTTTCTTTCTCTCTCTCTCACTCTCTCACTCACTCACTCACTCACTCATTCACTGTCTGTCTCTCTCTCTCTCTCTTTCTCTCTCCTCTCTTTTTATCGCAATCTGCTGCAAGAATTCGAAACGATGCCATACGAAATATAAGTGGAAAATATTTCCAAGGAATGCGATTCGCCACACAGAATTTCAGAGTTTATCATCTCGAATATTTGTTTCCATTTTTCGCACTGAAATGTGATTGAACGATGCAAATAAACTTTATGTTGATGTTTATATGAATAGTATACGTAGATATACAAATACGAAACGTCAACAACGTATCATTTTCGTCAATTATAGAACAAAAAACCAAATAAAAAAAAGTATTACCATCAATAAACGAGAAATGAAGTAAGTAGGTACGTATGTTTCACTGGATTCCCTGGCACTTTCCCTTATCCGTTTTTCCTAATTTTTTCCCCCTGATACTATTATATCTAATACATTAATTCTCTAAAAACATCATTTTTAAACAGATGTTTTGTTATAATTGTTAACATTGTACGCAGTGACTCGTAAATATTCTAGATCCCGGCCCTCGTTTTTATATTCATTGTAATATGATGATGTAATATTGTGAATTCGTTGTTGTAGTTCTCACCATTTTGGTAAGAGCAGGCTCTTAACTTTTTGTCTTATTCGCAGTTCTGCAAGAGTTGCTTCTATGTCAACTTGTTCTTTTTTAAGATCAATGAGGCAGGAGTTCGAGTCAGGGTGATGTTTGGCAACCACTTAGCAAAAGCAATTATGCATGCCATCCTTCACTTACATTACTCTTTTTGTGTTTGTTATGTAAGTCTGTTTCATACTGATTCCACAAGGCGGGTATATATCTGAATAGTATTGCTCTCCTATTGAAGAGGTAGTTCTCGCAATTCGTTTAGGTTTCTTGAGTTTGGAGGAAGAATTTGTCAACGCTGTCTTAGCAGTGTCTTCTTCAACGCCTCTCATTCGGATAATTGACTTATTACCTCCGGGGGAACTCCTGTCAATTTATTGCGGAGTGATTGTGTAGGAGGTTGCTCTGGATGCTCAGTCATCTTTTGTTTCACCCTACTCATAGCTACCTCTGCAGCACACTCGTCATGATTAGGTGGATGTTCATGATCTGATTCTGTAGGTCTTTTCAGCGAAACATAATCTTCACCAGGTGCTAGATCACTGTTTATTGCCCATATTTTATATTTTTTCATACGCTTGCGTCGATAGTTCCAGTAAATCTTACCATTACCTGTCTTTGCTCGGAGGTATATGTAGCCATTCACATATAATTTGCGGTCAACTATCGATGAAAATTATACGACAGTAACTTGTGATTAATCATAAATATCTGACGTCTCATTTCACAACTCTTGACAGTGACATATGCGTCGACTTACGGACTCATGAGGTACAACTGCAACAAGGAAGTAACTTCCAGCGTTGCCTTGCAATACTGAAAATTCATTTTCCCAATCTTAAAATTATTTTTTCCATTCTAATTAACGGTTTCCACTCATTTACAAATTACAATTACAAAAATCGGTAACACTGAAAAAAAATTGAAGTCGGCGCCTACGGCTAGTGATGCGCAAGTTGCGAAAAGAACGATTTTTCTGTAATCTGGGTGTGTTTATCGTAAAATAACGACTTCAAGATGAACTCGTTCCGAGCAGTTTGAAAGTTTTATCTACTCTAATTTTCAATTTTCCTCTCGAAAGAATGTTAGAAAACATCCAACGAAATTTATTCGACGACGACTAATGACAAACGAATGCTTAAACGTCTCACTTAGCACCCATAAATACCACAAATTACGACAAATCTCACGCCAATTCGCAAGCTGGTGTTGAAATCTGTGACAAAATTTCGACTTTTTTTTTTTTGCGGTTAGTGCGACGACAAATTTCCACGACGTTATTAAATTTTAATGACGTCACACGGATATAAAATGAACGCTCAAATCTCACGTAACTCTTCCCTGAAGCTGTTGTGAAGTTGTCGCGCCAAGGGCACGCCAGAACGGAGCTGCGTGATTTACCAGATCTGGTGCCTGTGGCAGAACCTCGATGATCGAGACTCGCATCTTTTGCCTGAGCAACCTTTTTCTCATCAGTAGCACACGTATTTCTTCTTCGTAGATCTGCGGATATATCCTGTATTGAAGAGTCTGTAATAAAAAGTTTTGTTTTTTTTTCGTTTTACAAAAGTTAGACAACGCCGCTTGTAAAGTCGTTCCTTCATCGTTCTCCATTTTTAAAAATGCGTATAAAAAAATCTGTCGGTACAAACGTCGTCCTCATCATCATCATCATCATCATCATCATCATCATCATCATCATCACCATCATCGTTGTTGTTGTCGTTTTCATTAACACGGTTTTCATTTACCGTTTCGAAGGTACGCAAAATGACCTCGAAATGAAACTTGTTAGAAAAACAAATGACAAAGTAAGAGCGCGTGTACTTGTGTAGGTACGAAGTTACGATAGTGCGCGTGCATCGGAAGCTGCGTATTACGAAAAGGTCGGTTTAGGGTACGCGTCGTGTGCGTCGACTCGTCGACTGCCATTGCGCCGTAGAATGGAAACGAGTAGCCAATGGACCAGTAAGTCGAAAGTCTGTGTGGTTCTACATTTGTGCGGTAAAAAAAGGCACAATTTGCTCGTAAATCGAAGAAGGAGAGAGAATGAAAAGAAAAATTAGAGATTAACGGTTGCGTTAGCCAAATTAACGAAATCCATTTGTGGTTCGTTGGGTTGGGACGGGAGGGGAGTACGATGGTACATAATGAACCTGTGTACCTATCGCTGGAAAGCCGCTGAATTTCCATTGGCGTATAATACCGACTCGATTGGCTCGAGTTGATCGCAAATTCGAGTTAAGGAGAGGAGTGCGTAAGTTGTTCGCACATCGAACCGGGAGTAAAAAATCGGCTTTGACGAAACGACGAGGTTGAAACTTGTGGAAAAGGGTCAAGGGGCTCGCTCGAAAGTCGTACGACTCGATAGTTGTTTGCGTATATATTATGTATACCTATGTGTATATATAGGTACCTTACCTCTATAGCCTGCAGAGAAATGAAACGAACGAAGCTCGTTGTATTGAGCGAATTTAATCGCGAGAGAGGATCAACTCTGAAAGGTTATACTTTGACGATTTTTCGGCGCGACTCTCAGGTGGAGAATCATTTGCGACGTAAAGAGGGATGACGATCGTTACAATTCTTGAAAACATTTCTAAAATATTGTCTGCTCCTCGCCTCCTTCGCTATCGATCGTATGGTATAATCGTATCGACATGCATTCGTCGTAATTTACCCTGACGCGTGTCTCCGTCCAGCTAATTTTCCAGTTGCTGGACGACTGAATGTCGACTTTCGGTTGAATTTGACGTCGATGATGTTCCTCGCTTCCTCGAATTGTCGGACGAATGAGACATGAATCTGACTAACCAGTAATTTATGAATTTATGAGAAGAATCGTGATCGAATGCCCGTGTCATTCGGCTGTCTACTGGCCATGCGCCGAGGTGAGAATTGCAATCGGACGACGACTCGGATATTACTCTGAAGTTATACGCTTCGGTTCCCATTAATCTCTTTTTGAATTCAGTAAGAATCACTTTTATCAACTTTAAATCCTTTCGATTTCCTTTTGAACGATTGAGAATGAATCACTTCTGGTCAACTACCTGTACCTTTAAGATGAGAACAATTTTCGACATACGTGCTGCACCGAAATTTGATCTAGTTTTTGATGAACCTTATTGATTATCGATAGTAGGCTGACGGTTGATACTCGGTCGCTCGAAACTCGAAATTATATCGGGTCAAAGTTCATCTTGAAATTTTTGGGTCGTCCATTTTGGTAGAATGTAGATATTTTGTGGATTAATTGAAAAATTATGAAAACATGGAAAATAATCGTGAAGATTTAGGCATTGTTTTGTGGATTATTATTTTTTTCTGATAGTGGAGAAAATTGAACCCGATTTTATTACGATAAAAAAATAATTTAATCGCAAATTATCGAATTGTGAGATCAGTGTAAAAGCTGGCATTTTACTTACCATCAACTTGCCGACAGATGGTGATGCGTACTAATTTGAAAAGGATTATTTACTGTAACATTAATTTTCCATCTACTCGGCGTTAGATTTGCATGTTGCATCATGTAACAATTGAAATAAAATCAAGTCTTAGACTTGTTACATACCCTATAAATTCTCAAGTTATACCGCCCTTAATCTTAGTGTCGACCAATTTGTCTCATTACTATCTACCAGTACCCAGGTGCAGGCTGTGATGGATGTGGCTATGGTTTTCAATATCATCTGGACCCATAGTACTTTATACAGGGCGTTCGCCTTGAAACAAATCAATAACCTAACGCCTGTAACTCCTAAACAATTTGAGTTCTAGCAAAAATCGTTAACACCGTTTTGTGAGAGTTTTTCCTCTCGTTTACTTTATTCTGGTTAGTTTTGCAGTGAGAAAAACAAATTTTTTTACGTATTATTTTTTGAAAAAAAAAAAAAAAAAAAAATGTTAGATTTTCCTAATGAGCGTACGTCTTAGTTATATTTTTTGAAAATGCAAACACTCTTCAATTTTATATCTTTATGTGTCCTAGGCAGGCATCAAAACGCGGATTAAATTTGTTATCGTGTGGTGTTTCAACTTATTCCTGATTATCTTCGTACATGCGTTGGCGACTTACGATTATTTTGCAAACTTTTTTATTTAGGTAATTCTTTCTAACCTAATTTCCAACTATTTATTCGCGGGCCTATTCGTTTGTTTCTTCGATAGTTTTCACTTCGGCACAATAATGGATGGAAATATTTGCGATTGTTTTTGATGTGGCTACCATTGTTCGCGTAGAAAAAAATTTTTTCTTTTTTTTTCCAACATCTTGGTTCATGAAATACGAGTCACTGTAGTTTGAGCGATATATGTATACCTTCGCGATATACGTATATACGAATATTTTTGTCGAAAAAAACTAAAAACGATAATATCAGTGTTGCAGCCTCGTGAAAAATTTATGCGAAAAAAATTGACTGTGGAAGCGTGTAAAGAAATTGAAAGGCGTGAAAAATGACCTTCGCGGAAAGCACGCGCCAGTCACGACTTTCTAAATTCTTCCGTCGCTATTCTGAGAATTTTTTAGTTTTTTTTTAGTTTTTTGTTCGCTAAAATTATACCGGTTAAATGAGATTTTTTTTTTTGGTTAAAAAATTTCGAATGTTATGCTTTTCTTGACCTAACGTTTTTTTTCCATTGTGTTGTCAATCTTGAGCGCGGCACTTCTTTCGTGTGTTTGTCTTTAGATATGGACTATTTTTCGATCGCGGTCTTCATCCTGTCGTAATTTTCACTTTTCAATTAAGTAATCGTAAACCCGTATATCAACGAAGGATCAAAAGAAAAAAAAAAACTGGCCCAATATTTGCGAATTCGATTAGGCCTAATTTTCACACTGAATTTCGTGTGAGAAGTCTCGTAGAAAAGGAAGGGGCGTGGAAAATGTTTTCAAAAAATTTTAACAATCCAAATGAAGATTTTGATAATTTTTGGATTATTTACTTGAAAAAATTAGTTTTGAATAATCAGTACTGTCAGGCTGAAATCGCCGCTTGGCCTCGACCTGGCCAGGTCAAAAACAATTCGGTAGTACCTTTGTTTTGTTAGAAAAATCAGTAGAATGTTGTCGAAAATTTTTGAAATCTAATTTTTCGTTTTTTATCATGAAGTAGTGAATCAGGGCAAGAAAACGTGCAGGTACAATCTCAGGCCTGAGTGGATACTGTCTGTTGTTTTTTTTTACAATACAACTTCCGATAGCACGGGAGACAAATAAATGTTTTATATAAGAGTGTGGCTGTACTGGGGCTGGACATTGATTGGCTCAAATGTATTTTGCTATATTGACCATAGTTCACCATGAGAATCAAAGTACCATAGCAAATCAATCTGAGCACAAGGCCCCGAAATATCTGCCACCAGTGGGGAGGGGAAGAGGGCTGCTCGAATCAACCAACTTTCGTTTGTAAACGGAACACCATCAAGCCACTATCCCGGAAAAAACTGAATCCGGTCCCAACTCATCTTTTATGTCTAACTTATGTTCGAATCAAGTCCCGACCTGTACGAAATATTGTTTTCATTACACGCCAGATTAATCACTATGGCCACGATACATCTTGTTTTATACATAGAAAACGCTCAATTTTTACCATCATGTAGGCAGACTTTTCTCCCTCAGTGACATTGACGACGAATGGGTGTGAAAACTTCTATGCTAAATTAAATGGTAATTTTTATTTGTCTCATTCAAATCTGTGTGTGTTTGTCCTTGTTTTACTCGTGTTGCAATACTATCTTATATATATATATATAAAAGCCACTACTGTAACGCGATCACACGACCAGTTTAGCAGATATATTTAGCGATGCGTATATCTAATTCAAAATCATTGTTTTCTTCATAATATTATATCAGTGCACCTGGTTGATTGATAATGGGGATTATGAAATAAAAAACGACTGTAAAGTTTGCAGTGTTGTAAATAACTATGTGGATAAACAAACAAGATAAAAGCATGGTAAGTGTATAAATTTTTCTTCGTAATTCTCTTTAAAGAACATTTTGCTTTCTATTGGACCTACCAAATTAAATAGGATACTTTCGGGAATAAAATGAGACCAAGAACAATAAGTTTGAGTTCTCAAAAGCCAAGATAATATAAAAAGAAGAAATTCTCTCAATTTTACTATTTTTGGTTCCTCTCATCGGTTGGTTGCATTGTCTTTTTCCGAGCGCCACTGTGCTGTGACGTCAAAAGTAAAATCCCCTTTTCTGACATTATCGTTAAGTTACAGCGTTAGGTACTCTCTAGTATTTTCGTATAGAAATGTAGAAATACATGGAAATAATTTAAAAAAATCAATCAAAAAAGCAAATTGTCTGCCCAACAAATGGAAGAATGTGAAAATGGTAGTTTGGAATCCCATACGTTATAAGTTTTAGTCTATTATTGATGTTTTAACAGAAGAATGCTTTTCTTACTGTACAAGAAATAAAATTTTAAAACTCTATTAGTTTGACTTGAACCCCTCGATGATATAGGTGTATGGATAGCCAGTACCCCTATCTCAACAGTGTTAACCGAGCATCACATAATTCTGAAACCCTACAATAAACATGGGATTTCTGCACATGCGCAGTAGGTTATTTTTTCGACTGTTTTCGAAGTCATTTTCAGAATTTACCGAATTCGTGCCGAAATTTTTGAATAGCCTAGGTTCACGGAACCTGCAGACAGAAGACAAACGCGAAAAGACCTACTGCGTTTGTGCAGGTAACCTATGCCCATTTTAGGGTATTGGATTGTTGGCACGGATTTTCGTGTTTACCTTGGTATCTATGCAGGCACACCCCCTCTATATGATCGAATCTTCAACCAACTGGCAGTCCTTGGTATGCAAATGAGAAGGGAAAATGTTATTTCACTGGCCAGCGATTCGATTCGTAGACGGCCGAAATTCGTTAGGGATATCTGCATTTGGTACTCAACCCGGTATTGTCCACTACGCCAGAGCGCCTCTTCGACGCCTATTTCTGTATGTTTCGACGTAATAGCATGTGCCATCGCAGTCCAGCCCAGTGTCTTAATCGTCGACATCGATATGCCAATTGTCCAGCCTTATTGCCGTTAATCGTAATTCGGTGATTTGACCGGCGCAGTCTCGAAACGGACATTCGAGTACTTTGCGCGGTTTACCCGAGGCACGATTATGCCATCCGAGAGGCGAATAGCTAATCGCGACGCCTGGACGCACGGCGATGGGTGCAGTAGACGCGAAGCGACGCACTTCTCACGCACACGTTGTTTGTTGCGTCCATAAAAATGAAAAAAAGGTGGAATTTGGCAGCGGACGCGGGAGAACAACAAGTAATAAAAACCTTTGGCCGTTAAGGTAACCGTTCGAAAGCCGAACGTAGCTGGCACGAAAAAGGCGTAAAATTACGGTATAAAATATCGAAAAAAGTCGTCAAACAGGCCGGAGGAGAAGTTGTGTGCAGAGGGTGTCATCCTGTTTGCAGTTGGAATTCGACGAGTCGGTTGGTGATGGGAGATAGACCGCCATCGAAAGGAGGGGGAATTCATATACTTCGAGAAAGATACGATGGTATTCGAAGGTGCGAGAGAGGTTGGTGCTGGAGCGAGAGCTACAGTACTTACGAAAATAAAACAGAAATATATATACATATGTAGGTAGGTATATAATATGTCTCATAATTAACGTTAACTAGTGCTATTTCGATGAGTAAGAGCCAGCAGACGGAGACGCTCCCGACGCCATAACTACGCAAGTTGTAATAACAGTAAATTATCCTCGCGTATAATTTTCTTCCCATCTTCGCCCCCAACTTTAAATAATATTACGACGTGTTTTTTACCCAGTTTACTTGCAAATGGGAGTATTAAAATTGACTTTACAAAAAATTTAGAGGTAGGTATGATGAGAATTATCCGTTTAATGAGGAAAGAAAAGGATTTTTGTCATTTTCTCATTTTGATCTGGTTTGTTTTTATGTATGTATGTATGCATGCATGTATGTATGTATGTATGTATGTTTACATGTATATCCCATATTTTGTGTTCACGGTTTTGAAAAAATTACGAAACCATAGTTGAAATTTTCACTAGAGATAGTCTTCATATAGGAGCAGGTCTGAAAGAAGTTTAATACTTATTGATTCAGTAGTTTTCAACAAAACTGGAAAACCAAAAATTCCTTAAAAAGTAGTTTTTCCAAGATTTTGAGAAAATGAAGGAAGGGATCGAGCTGAAATTTTCACTATAGGTTATCCCTATGTAGATGCAACTCTGATAGAAGTTTGGTCTCTATTAGATCGGCATTTTCTGAGAAAACTGGAGAAGAAAAATTGCTGGAAAAAATTTTCTGTTAACGGTTTTGAGAAAACTACAAAAGGTATAGGGCTAAAATCTTCAAAAGGTATTTTTTATGTGGGACCAGTTTTTATAGGAGTTAAGTGTCCATTGGTTCAGTAGTTTCCGAAAGAACTGATAAACAAAAAATTCCTGGAAAATCGGTTTTTAGCAATAAAACATCGACAGATCGATATTTTTGTCAAAGATATCAATAACTGGATAGTTTTTCATAATTTTTTCTTACCTAAAACCAGCGGTGAAATATCGATTTACCGATATGTTTGTCAGATATCGATTAGGGGAGACCGGGGCTAGTTGACCACAGGGGTAGGTTGACAAACTCATTATAATTTTTTCCAGCTGCAAGTTGGTAACACTGCTTTAAGTACAAATCATGTCTATAGAATGCGCGTATGTACAACGATTATCATTTTTGTGTTGGCATAAGTTGTACAACACAAAAGCCAAAAAAACTGATTTTTGGTTTTGTCACTGATAAATTTTAGTCGAACAAATTTTCGTATTCCTAATTTTTATGTGATTTAATCGGAATTTTGAAGGATGCAGTATAAGTAATGGTCATTTATGAACATTTTAATGTGTGCTTTCAATTAATCGACTGAATTTTAATGCCAAAATATTGCTGTACAAAATTTATCATCATCTGGGATAAGTTGACATTCACTACTTGGGGTAAGTTGACACATTCATTTCTCAAGTTTTTATTTCTTCTAAATTTAGATATGCCTTGGAAATCATAAAAAAAGTGTTCAAGGAGACAACCATGAATAAGCGAGCAATGACTACCACTATATTAACAGATACATCAGAACTAAAAAAATTGCAACAAAAAAAAGCAAGCACAGCAGCAAAAATCAAACAACGATTATTCCAGTCCACTAAAAAAAAGGCTACAAAACAGTCAGCAAAACTGCACACAAGAAAACCAAAATGTCGTGCTAGAAAACAAGCTTCCTCTGATGAACCATCTGATTCTGACTTAGACTGCCAACCCCTAGCCCAGTGTTTGAAAAAAAAGAAGCACTTTATACGATACTTCTGAGTCTGATGCAAAACCTCCTCCTAAACAGTTTAAAATGAAATTCGCACAAAAACTCCGACAAAATAAAGCAGCTGAATTAGAACCTACCTCACCCTCGACACCTATTGAAAAAAAAATGAAGATGTTCCTTGCCTTGTTTGCGATGAAAGTGACAGCTGATTGAAAGAAATTTGGTTACAATGTATCACCTGTTACAGATGGGCTCATAAAGCTTGTTCAGATGGTAATCCGTGTTATGTTTGCCATATATGTTGATAAAATTATAAAAATAATGTTCTGTTCTGTATAATTTTATTTTTTGCAATTAATTCCAATAGTGTCAACTTACCCCAACACTAATGTCAACTTACCCCGGGGTCGGGGTAAGTTGGCCAAAAAAAAGGTTTTACAAAATGGAAAATTTTTCATAATTGTATGCTTCTATAGAAAGATATCTGTATGTCAAAAGATAGCCAAAGGTTCAATTTACATATTGGGATACTTAGTTATTGAATAAACAATTAATAAATATATTCAAAAATTAATAATAAAAAACGTGGTCAACTAGCCCCGGTCTCCCCTACCTACTATCGATTTGTTTTTCAATTTTTTCAAATACGCATTTGGAATTCGGGTTTTTCTTATTTTTATTATGGATGAAATCAAACTGGATTTTCTGGCAAAGTATTGCCGCGTTGGAGGTTTTTTTTTTTTTTTTTTTTTTTTTTTTTTTTTTTGTAAATTTACTATCTTGTAATAAGGTTTGAGTGTGCATTTGTGGTTGTTATGTACTCGAAAACGTTTCCAAGTGTGTCGGAATTCGTAGACACATTATCGCATTTCGAGAGAATGCGCCTGCAATGAGCTATCACAGCACAGTAGCTGCTCGAGCGGCTCGGTTGCTTTTATGGGATAATGACGACTACGACGTCGAAAAAAACAGAAACCTGGAGATTTATGTGAAATGCACTTCGATGGCAGCGGGGCACTGGAATGCGACGCGCTGTACGAAAGTTCTCCAGTTCTCCTCGGGGGTGTGACTTCTGAAACGAATACGGATTGTGATTTAGATCCGACGAACGACTGTGCGGCACAAATGTGTATAGGTACGACACCGTATCAGATCATTGTTTTCCTTCAGCTTTCCAGCACCGCCGAGCTCGTTTTGTTTGTTTTGAAGATTAGAGGAGTGTCCCGCTTGAGCAATAAATTGCGATAAAAAAAAAGGTCTTTGACTTTTTGGCCAAACGCGTTATGAAACGAAAATCGTTTCCGAATACTAGAAAATAAATGAATAAAATATAATGTTTTTTGAGATAATAATCGTTTAAATATCGCACCTTCGCGAGATTGTGAGAAGAGAATGAGACGAACGAATTTTTCATCTCTCGGTGTCTCATATTTCTTTATCCATTTTTTAAAGATTGTGGTTGTGTTGACTCAGTTAATATACCACTTTACCGATATGTGAAATTTGCATAGGAGTGCTTCAGCTCTTTTATTATAAGCTTTTATTCTACTCATTACTACGATTTTGAAATACACCAATACTGCAGCCAACCTTCCGCAACGAAATAATGTTTATTTCGCACGAAGCTAAAGCCAAAAAAATAAATAAAAGCTCTTCATTTAAAAATACGTTTTTAATCCAGAATTATTATGCTCATCTTTCCTAATTTGCAATAACGGCGTTCAGGGATCATTCGTGAAGATTGGGCCGGGACACTTCTGTCAATTTGAAACAGTGGGAATTGATAGACACCGTCCTCATCGAGGGTGTAGTCGACGGGACTACAACCACCTTTTTTGCTGTCCAAAAGTCTGCACAGATACATGATATGCGTGGTATGAATTCTCGTATCGTTTCATTATAACTTGTATTTTTGTTGTGATCCTGAAGTGGTAATCGGGCAAAAAATGGTACAATGATAGGATTTGATCCTTTCCCAGATACTTAATATTGGTATTCTGTCGATGCATCAAAGAGGTGATTCTACAAATTAAGACATTGTTCTGCGTATGTTCTTATTCTGACGCAAAAATTTTTTGTACATTTTGAAGCTACGGTGTAACCCAAAGCACCAACTCACCAAAATTGAAACCATACCTTTGTTTATACGGTAATCTAACTAAAATATTTATGGTACCGAAAAATATACAAAATAATGTCTGTACACTGTTAAGGAGAAGAATTTTTGGTTTCAGTTTAACGACTAAGTTTGAACGCCAGTGACAATTTGGATTGGTTCCATTCAGGCGGGTGGAAACAGGCGGATTTAGGGGAAGGCTGGGGGGTTAGCTCTCCAAAATGGGCATTTAGCCTGCCTTTTTCAAAACAAAAAAAAAAAATAGTAGAGGGCCGGGTGAAATCCCGAGCGAGGGTGAAGATTTTTTTTGTTTTTTATGGGTGCCTGGGGAATTTAAATTTTTTTAAAAACAAAAAATTTTTACTTTTTATAACAAAATTTGAAAATATTTATGAAATTACTTTTATTTGTAAATTTTTGTCAATTTATTATTAAAAATTTGTAATGTATTAAAAGCTATTGAAAAAAATATCACCTTTTTTATAAGCTTTTATTCTACTTACTTCTATATTTTAAAATATACCAATACTGCAGCCAACCTTCCGCGACAAAATAGTGTCTATTTTATATGAAGCTGAAGCCAAAAATCCGCGTTTTTTACAACATTCACATTTTAATTATGAAAAAAACTGCTCTTACCTCACTTCACGATTTCTCAGCTTCTATTTAAGCTACAAAGCTGGGGTTTATACAGTTGAAAAGCGGAGAAAATTTGCTTGAGTTCTTTGACAAAACTAGTTTTTTCATCACCATGAGTTTTTCACAAATCGGCCATAAAAAACTTCAAATTATTGAGAAATTTGCCGTTTTTTAATTTGTCATTTATTTCAAAAACTAATGATGGTAGAAAAAAAATTTCAGAGACGTACCCCCTTTTTTTTTAACGACAAATTCATTTCCACCATCAGATTTCACCTAAAACGAATTTATCATGAGATAACGGAGAGAGAAAATACAAGAACAAAACCCGGGGCTCTGCGTATCACTATATATAAATATATATATGTGTATATACGAGTATATATATATATATATATTTATACATACATATTATATAAAGAGGGCTTTCTGCATAATATTTTACCACCTATCGGACATTGAATGTAGACGCACACGTATATGATTTTGGTCATCTAGGATTTATAGGGGGCATAGATCCCTCCTCCAAAGCTAGTAAGAAAATAAAAGTTTATTTTTTAAAAATTCGATTTTAACCTAAACTTATTTATTTATTTTTGTGTGAAAGTTGTTGGCTTCTTATTTTCTTTCTATATTGGATGAAAATGCGATAAAAAAATACGGTATTTAGCTCCTAGCGAGAAATAATAAAAACTGAGAAAGTAGCCCACCCATGCGAGGAATTCACCGAGATGTGCGAGAAATTAAAGTTGCAAGTGCGCATGTGCAGAAGATAATGTTTTGACTTCGTATCGAAATTCGCTACTTTTTATAAACTCTAGGGGATAGCGTAAAAGAATTAACATTGTATTTTTTTTTTTAAATTGTATTTTTTGTTTTGTTTTTTTAATTTAAAAAAAAAAGAAAAGGAGAAAAGAATAAAATTTTCCGCCCCTAAAAATCTGCCGCTCTAGACACGTGCCTCGCTTGCCTATAGGTAAATCTGCCGCTGGTCTGACTTTGTTGTCGTGTGACCGTTTGTAATTGAGAGTTACGACAATAATGAGTTGCAGAATTTCACCATAAAGCAGCGCCGAAAACCAACATCTATGTGATCATACCCCAAGGACCGTCATTGCGCAGAGCGACAAATGATGTTTTCGAAATCTTCGATCCGAGTCGTATAGTCTTTTGTACTTGGGGTTGCTGATTCATCCGAAATTACGCATTGTCGGTTAAATAGTGACAACGACGTTGACGTTGACGTTTGTGGCCTATGATATGCAGTGCACTACCTCAAAGTGAATGCACCTTCACTCGTCCATAGCAGCAGGTACCTACATACGTACTGTACAACCAAAAAAATGCATTCTTTTATCTGCGTCATATCGGAGCCACGTTGCGCCGCCTAATTGTATTGCGCCGCAATACATTCGTTTCGTTTATTTTATTTACTTTTGTGTGCTCGCAGCTGTTGGCGCAGAAAAAGATAAAAGGAAAAAAAAAGAAAGAAAAAGAAAACAACCATAACCACCGCAAAAAATTGCGGTAACAATGCGTCCTGTCGATTCGATTGCGACAAAAATATGCGCTCGTTAATTTCGTGTTTGTAATTTCGTATATGTGGCAAACGAGTGCCTAACTGCCTTTGTGAGACAAAACGCTGGCGATAATCAAAAGAATCGATCTTCGTCGTTCTCTCTGCGCCCGTAGATAACGTATACGATGTGTGCGATGTGTCGACATCGAGTTTTCTCATTAAAATTTGGCGTCTTTTTGCGTAATTCTATCGCCCAGATTCGTATCGTGTCTTCCTTTTGATAGGTAGGAAAAGCGCACCGGGGCGCATCCGTCTAGTATACATCATGTATATTAATATTTTATAGGCTACTATCTAATTTCAAAAAAACGCTCACCGACCGAACGCGACGGCGGCGGCTTTGTGCGCCGCAAATGTATTCTCGTAATTTATTTAAGGGGCGACGTCGTGCTTTTCTCCGTTATTAAAAATATGCGACAGTCGCCGATGTCGTCGTCTCTGAAGAGACGGTCTTCTGCGCTCGTCCGTAGTGCTGCGGCTAGCGTTTTTAGCACGTAGACAAAATTAGTCTCGGTCTTGCATTCTCTGCGAGACCAATGCAGACCTAGAGTAGCCCAAGACGCGACCACGCAGTACCTGGCGCAAACGACAAATGTCGAGAAAAAATACGCGGAAACAACTTGATTGCGCTTTTCGGTTGCTACATAGCACGTAGTAATTCTATGCGAAGGTTGATGTAGACCTACGTACTCTCGGCTAGGTTTTCGAAATCGTCGAAGATCGTTGGTTGGTTATTTTTCGCAGTTCGCCGTATTACTCTCTCGTAAAAATCTAATTAAATTTATCCTCATCGAATTTGTGGTTGTTGGAATTTTTAGTCCTATATCAATTGAATGCGGCCGTAAGAAACGTTTTAACGTTTTTTATCGACTGCTTTGTTTGTTTGTTGTTTCTGTTGGCTGTGTTAGATATGGCAAAAATGCGCTACGCTTTCAAGGTCTTCACAATTACGCAAGTCGACCAACTTCCCAGGCGTAATTAGCTTTGGATGGCGTCAATGGTTCCCTGAATTGGAATTGTTCAATTACGATGCAATATTAAACCCTATCTACGAACTTGACGAAAATAGCCTGATATGAATTGGTGGAACCAACAACCAATCTATCTACCTGTTTATCCGTACATATCTATTTAGTGTATTTGTTTGTCCATAACTTCAGAAGCACTTGACAGTTTGTGAGGAAGTTTTTACAATTCATTTGTGTTGTTCCAAGGAATGTTTGAAGCCATCTACGAAGTCCATAGCCCCTCTTGGGACAAAGTTTTCCATTTTCACAAAAACTCATTATTTACATTTACTCGTGGGAATACAAAGAAATAAAAGAGAATGAAAATAAATTTTATTTGAAAGATAAAAAAAAAAACAAAAAAAAAACGATTGCTCTAATTTAAATGAGTAGCTCTTATTGGTGGATATGCCCAGATTTATGACAATAATTTTTTCAATCTTTAAATTCTCATTTTCTTCAATTACACCCTTGTAATTTTTTAATTTTCAAATATGAATAGCCTAGGACATTTTCCGGATGGTCAGCAACATTTTAAGCCTACTTTCATTAAAATCTACTAAGTAAAACACTTGTTCTGAGCAAGCAAATTTCGATTCAGATAGACATATCAAACATATTATAATCTCTTCTTTATGCAGTCGGTAAAAACGAATCTCTCACTTCCTTTCTCTCACTTCCCTTCTCTCTCTATCACTATAATAAACATAAAGGAACATAATTTGACAGTTAAATTTTTGGCCGATAAATTCAATGGCGAAATTAACGGCGCATGCGCCACTACCCACACAGCCATACACGGATATGAAAAAATATTCGTTGCCTTCCCCAAAACAACGAATTCTACAGTGTTACCTAGGTATGCCAGCAAAAATCCAGAGCTGACACAAGTCGAAGCGCTATGAAGCAGCGCTTCAGTGCTTGTATGTATATGTATATTTTTTCAGGTTGCATCTTTTATTAAGGCCTTTACACAACAATTTTACCGTGAAGTGGTTTACCCTGTCTCGTAATTTTGTTGGTGAGGAGGGAAATTCAAAACTCTTAGGCAATGTGAAAAAACCGAGCATGTGATGTAGACGCGATGGTGTCTTCAATAATGTACTTTCTAACAGAATCTATTCTAAGGCACTTTTTAAGAATCAAGTTATTCTTTTCTAAGGTTCATACCTTGGAAAATCTAATGGCCTTTTCGAAGGGCTAGTACATGAATCAACCTATTGTTAGTAAGTGCTAGAAGTTCCGTTTTTTGGTCACTAAAAATGTTTTCTACATTATTTTCTCCCATTGTTTTGAGAGAGCAGCGAAGGGGTCTATACGGATGACCATTTTCCCTCGCTCTTTTGTTACTGAAAAATTTTAAGCTTCGTTTATACATATTTCTTTCAGCTTAAATTCGAAGAAATTTTAATTAAAAAATAATAAAATATTCGGCACTGTTGACTGTATACTATATTGTATTATTGGCTGAGAAAGATCGGTCACCTTATCCCAAAAGTTTGGGTTGGCATAACCCGTATCGTTTTGTTGTGCCGAATGATGATTGAAAGGAAAATGGTAATAATTACCTACTTATCGTGCGTACGATTCTTAATTTTTTTTTCTTTTTCGTGACTGCCCGAAGCATTTTTTGTGCGGAAGACGGCGTGGCGTCACGCCTAAAGGCGTCTTTCGCCTCCGTAATAAAATCGTAACGTTGCATATACAACATCTCGTAATAATTGTTCCATAATATATATATATATTTGACGATGTATTCAATTTTGTGCTGTAAAAAACTGGAGAAAAAAAACGATTATTATTTATCGCAGCCGCTGCTTCTGCTGTGGAGTAGTTATAGTCGAGAAAATTGGGATGGACGCAACAACTTTGAGCAGGAGTATGAAGCACGCATGTAATTTTGGAGTAATAATTTAATGGCCTCAATTTTGGAGGGACGCACGCGTTTTTAGCGAAAAATAAACGAAATCGATAATAATTCGTTAATCGAAGATGTTCAACAGAGAATCAACTCGTAAATTGTTGTTAAACGTCCCACATTCGCCAATTACCTCGTATAACCGTAATATGATGAGTCTTTTGAAAACGAGCTAATTGGAAAATTGGGAACCTAAATCGTTTCGAAATAACGAGAAACTTAATGGCCGCCTGAGGTTGGCATTGTGGTACGATAAGGGTGTCATGTCTGGTGAAAAGTGTATAAAGCGTGTTATAGGTACACCTCTTGTGAAACAATCGCAAATTGATCTACGATTAGTGGTGATCAAAACTGGCATGGGACTGACGCGCTTTTTGTAGGGCCTTCGCTAGGACTTGATTGTGCGAGATCCAAATCCAGCGTTAAAATCGAGAGAAAACTGTAAAATGTTCCCTAACATTTTCGCAGTATTTATGATCTAATTTTTATTTTTTGAGCGTTCCAAAAAATGTTATAAAACATGTTGATTACTTATCTAGCTAGCTTTTGTCATCTTTTTTGATTGATAAAAAGAATTATTCAATTTAGAAACGTGTCGCTTAGAGCTGATTCGGGGGAAGACATGAGAAATTGGGTATTTGACCTCCACTTTCTGTTTAACGTTCAAAGGTCTTATATCAGATGAATAATTAACTTGTGAAGCCGTTCTTATCGTAGTCATACCTAGTTAGAAATGAAACAACGGAAGTGCTTTAAGTTTTTAATGGGGTTAAACCCACGGTCTTCTTGTCGCGCTGCGAGGCTTTACCAAATGCTCCAGTAATCTATCCTGTTGAGTAGAACAAGAAGTTGATGGAGTCCGCAAGCACTTTTGTTCGTACGCATGCAGTGATTATCAAAGTGCAATTGTTCTTAGGCCCGAATACAAGAACGATATTTTAGTATTAACAGTAACTTGAGAATTACTTATCTTAACGAAGTTATAAGTATCTTATATATGAAAGCTGCTTCTGTAACGCTATCACGTGACCATAGATACGGATATATTTAGCTATAATATATTTAAATTTCAGTCTGACTCATTTTTTTCTTCATTTTGCACCTGGTTAATTGATAATTACCACGCATTTATGGTTTACGAAGGTCTACGAATAATCGGTAATGAAAAAAAGGTTAAGAATTACTTGAGCATCGTTGTTACATTCAGCCCTTTGAAATAACGCTCTACACCCGATGCACGTCTTCATATGGTTGTGTACCCAACTGGATAATTTACCACCCATTCGTCTCACCATCAGGTCCCTCCTCGAGTTAGTGAACATAGGTTTTTCGTTTGCGATCAATTACCCCATTGCGAAATTTATTGTATTTTCCTTCTTTTTCGTCAAGTTTTACGTTTGGGGTCTGGGATTCCCACTGATAAGCCACATTACGAGGTTTTATTTGACGCATTTCTGAGCAGCTCGTATTATTGCAACTTTTGTCTCACCCACCGATAAGCAGAAAGTGCGCCAGATGTCGGTATTTCCTATTTGGTAAAAAATCCGTCTGAAGCCAGTAAGCCGTTCGCTTTCATGTCACGTTCGTCTAGTTCAAGTCTGCTCTTCTCAGCGGAATTGAATTCGCTGTCTCTTGTGTGCGAGTCCAACTGCCAGTTCGGCTAACATCAGTGGCTGAATTTAAGGATATAAAAAGTGGTGTTTCGTCGCTGTTTAGTCGCTTGCGTTTGGACATTTTTCTCTTCGGAGTCGAGTCTCTCAGTATGAGTGACCGCATGGTTAACCGTCTGCTCGTGAACGCTTTTACTCTTCTGCACCCGATTTCCTGAAGTTTTAATTCAATTTTTCCATGATTTCAAACTTTTTACTCGATTGATTTATTAAAGTTCTCATAATCGTACTGGAAACCTGATTTTCTATAGTGACGAAACAGCTGCGCCAGAATGTTTCTATTCTCTCGCTTCCTCCTCCCAAATTATATCGAGTTATTTCATTTTTGCCTTATCTACCAAACAGCGAAACGCTGTTGCGATCTCATTGCAGCGGTCGAGTCGACTGCGTGTAATGCGACCTTTAGAATTGTTATCCGTTTACCTGTTTACGTAACGCACTGTCGTGTGCGCTGTTGTGTTGCGGCCGTCGCAACTTTTCGGTCGCATAGCAGTGTTCCGCATTTTCTCATACGACTCGTATTTCATAAACATATGAGTAGGTATGCGATTTCTCGACGCATCGTTTGTGGCTACGTACCTACTGGCCGTACCCACTCGTGTCGTCACTTTCGTAATGGTGGTCAGTTTTTCAACCGTGTGCGCAGAAAAAGGCTACCATGCCCCTCGCCGAAAGTCGGTGCAAACATAATTAATAGGGCCGACGACCGTATTGGGTGACCGCACCGCAGAATGGGCGCATCGTTGCGACATATGCGAGGAAAGATCTGCTTTTTACAAAAATTTTGATTTAGCGACGCGTCCATCAATTACAAGGAATCGTATGGCGAAGAAAATTACTTTATTCCGATAAAAATATCGTTTCCAGAGGTTCAATAGTCCAGTTTCCGCCATTTTGTTGCATGCTTTTTGGAAGGCACAGAACCTTAAGTGGTCGACAAGTCTTATCGGTTGGTGTCGTGGATACTCGTGCGCATACCTTGGTGGTCTCTTAAATATTTTCGATGCCTTGATTTCGTGAACGAATAATATATATATATATATATATATATATAACTGTAAAATACCTACATTATTTCCGTTCGCCTCCTCCCATCAACCACCATTCAGATCAAACTTTGATTTTCTTCAACTAATCGAATGTGTAATGCAGAAATTTATTGCGCATTTGCTGCCCGCATTTCTTGAACGTCTTTGCCTCATTTTTTAGTGAAAATTAAAACGATAATAAATAAATCAGAAAATCAAAATGAAAGTAATAAAAGGCGATATAAATATTGAAATGCAGAATGCGCATTCGCCAAACATTTCTTTTTTCCACTCCTCAGCATTCAAATTCCCTGCGAGACTTAGCCCTCCTCAAAAATATTTTATAAGCTCGGATTAAGCTCAGATTGAAAAAATAAGTTGTTCTGTCATATCTGCGGATCATGAACTTTCGTTTGGTATGTATAAACATGTACTGTTGTTGGGCTGTTAATGCACAAAATGGGGAATAAATTACTATTAATATAGTGATATTTATATAAATTTTAGCTAATGGTGCCAAAATGTATTTAGTGTCATGAAATAAAAAACGAATCCACACCCACCCCCGAATCTTAATACCAGATCATTTTTAATATGCAGATTTTCTTCAAAAACCTCTATGAAAATAAAGTGAGGCAGTCTGTGTAGGACTTGTAACCACAACCATAACTTGAACAATAACCACTAAAAACTGAAACAAATTAACACCATTGATTTGGGAACGGATAACAAAAAAAAAATTTCCCTTAACCAATAACCAATTCCTATAAAATGCTGAAACTATTTACCAGAACGATAACAAGAAAGAATCGTTTTTTATTGGTTTTCATAAAATATCAACATTATTGATTATTTTCTTCAAAAATTACGAATTATTTCCTGGAAAATTATTGATTATAGATAATTTGACCTGAAGAAAATTTGTTTTGTCTATTTTACCTCAAATTTTGTTTTAACCAATAACCAGTAACCTTAACCAATAACCAGAAAAGTTGTTTTGGTTCACCAGAACAATAACCAGTAACCAGAAACCAATATAGATTTTTATTGGTTCCCAACAACCAATAACCCCAAAATATTTTGGTTACAAGCCCTAGTCTGCGCGTTGGTGATCATAGCGATGGAGGAGAAGTCAACGCAACATAAATGGGAAATAAAGATCATGATGGTGTAAAGATCCTTCAGAAAATCGGATTTTCACAAAACATGAAAATTTCAATGGATTTTCTTTTTAACAGCGATTCGAGTCAAAATCAGTCTGTTATTCTTTCGACCGACTGTAGGTCGAGCGATTAAAAACCGTTTGACTGCATTAACGTGAACCCTATGGTCATACAGTTTGGAGTGAGAATAGTGTGAATCTCTCATCACGTTGCGATAGTTGGTATTCAGCTGCTGTTGCATTGAGTGAGTGAGTGCATCCTCGTACCCATCATCTTGTATTTCGTCCAAGTGTTCGTTTCTTGAGCATTGTAATATTGGAACATCTGGCGACGCGCCTGCAGTGGCTTAGTCAACAGCAGTTGTACTGAAAGAGCGAGTGCATCCTCTGATGCACATCATCGCATCGTGTTTTCTCTCATTGTTTTTTTCCGAAAGTATTATTGGGGTCCTCAGCCTTCGCAAAACTCCGTATGTGTAACCTCACAAAGTCCGTCACCTACTCTTATTCGACTTTTTCGTGTCAGCGGGTTGCTTTTCTCATGAATTGAAAAACTGTGTGGGCGACCGAGTCGCACGGTTCACCATGCGAACTCTGTGTTACGTAACAACAGTTTCAAGTGAAAACCAGCGGAAAAAAAGAAGAAAAAAGTTTCAATTGTGAAAGTTTTCCTCTATTCGTGGAATTCGCATTTTTTCTTCTCTCGGTTTTATCGGACGAGTTCTTAAATTTTACGAAGCTGTTGGTAGCTCGGTGTGCGTGCGATTCGCTTTCGCCGCTCGTCGACAGCCGTCGCGCCGTTAGTCTGTCGCTAGATTCGAACGAAATGAAAATTTATGGAAAACGCCCGATGACTGTATGAATTATTGCGGCTTTCGATTTATCGAAAAAAATTTTCCGTTTACACGCTACAGCTCGCGCCATGTTCACCGAATGCCATAGCAAAGCGTTTGTATTTTCGATGAAGTCCAGAAAAAAGGATGAGATACCAGAGCCGATAGTGAGGTGGCGTTCACTGACTTGTGATGGAGAAATGGAGGATTTGTACGCCACCTAAGAATGTTGACGTATTGAACTTGGTCGGGTACAGACTTGTAATTCAATTAGAATAAAATTGGTAGAATAAAATATGATTGCAAATTCGCAGAAACAAGTTTCAAGTCCATCATCGCGGATTATTTATGGTAAAAGTGGATGTAGGTACTTACATTTAATAAAATTCGTTATGAAAATATTTTTCTTTCGGAAATACTTCATTCTCGTTTTTTACGCAAACTTTGTTTGGTTGGCTGGTCTGGTGTTTTATAGTGCACGGCCTTTAGATCGAAATGTTGTAAGGCTGGAAACGTGCCTTTGTTACATTTCTGGCGCAAAAGGGCGGTGTCTTCGATTTGGTTCAATTAGTGTTCCCTCATACGATTTTAAAATTCATGCTTCCAGACCTTCGGTTACCGAATTTCGACCATCTCGCCCCCCTTTATCGTCATAAGTAACCTTTTGATACTGGATAATGAAAAACAGCCAAGAATTATACACTATACTCGTATTCCTAATCTCAGTCGAGTTTTGAGTAATTAACATTTTTTGGAAAATGTTGGGAATGAAAATGTGTAGTTTGCTTATGTAAAAAAATTGCAATTGATGATCAGTTTTTACCGACTGCATACGGAGGAGGTTATATGTTCGGTATGTCTATCTTCGGAACTAACGGAATTTCGTTCACTCAGAATAAGTGTCTTACTTTATAGATTTTAATAAAAGTGTATTCAAAATGTTGGTGACCATCTGGAGAATGTCCTAGGCTATTCATATTTGAAAATTAAAAAATTAGGAGGGTGATATTGAAGTAAATGAGAACTTGAAGATTGAAACAATTATTGTCGTAAATTTGGGCATATCCAACAAGAAAAGCTAGGTACTCATTCTGATTAATGCAGTCAGTTTTTTGTTTGTTTTCTTTCTTTTTTAATAAAATTTATTTATGAAATGAAAATCTATATCATAGTCACAAGCCCGACTTTGCTGACACACACAATCTCAACCTCTAAGTAGCCACAAAATGGAAAGTGAAGGTAGATGAATTCATTTCAAATACTTGGTTATACTAATATAAGGAGTAAATCTTCAGCTTTTAAAATTCTATCTATATGATGAAATGGGCCCGGAAATACGCTAATTTTCAAAATTTGGTGGGATCAAAAACCTCCATTTTGGAATCATTAGAGGTTGTCCAGGGTTTCCTTCAAATATTATGTTTATCTCATGGGTATGTAAAACCGTACATGAAACAAATGAAGTATTACCCAACTCCGTTAAAAAAAGTAAGAAAATCTAAAAATAACTTGCAAATTGATTTTTGCTTTATGTAATCTGTCCAGATTTGACAAAATTCAAAGATTGAAAAAATTACCGTCGTAAATTAGGCATATCCACCGATTAGAGATACTTATTCAGATTAACGCAGTCGATTTTTTTATTTTTTTGTTAATAAAATTTATTTTTGATCAGTTCTTGTGATGAGTAAAATTTCTTATAGATTCGTCGTGCTCCTGTACACTTTACTAGACCATATCTACAGTTTCAAGATCAGGACTCCTGTCTTCATTAAGAGAATAACACTGACGATACAAAAACCCAACAATGATCAAAGCTCGACTGGGCAAACCATTGAGCAAGAACAAACATAAAACTTATAAAATTTGCGTAAACTGTAAAATTTTGGCAATATTGTTGCTCAAAATATAATTTACAATATTTTGTATTGAATGTTTTTCTTTCAAACTTGTATTTTGGAGAGGCACGAAAAGTACCTACTGTAATTTAGACCTCAATAATAGACAAATCATCTATGTAAGATCAAGACCTCAAGACTTGTAGACTAATATTGGTACAAAAACATTTTTATTTTGATCAGTCGAAGAAGTACAGAGAAAGTAGTCAAAGTATTACTTTTTCTCTTTTTTTCTTTTGGCTTGATATTATTCATATTGCATATTAACGAAATTTAGCTACACGCTTCAAAGGAACTTTGTTGACTGCCTAGTCACTTAAATTGACCTTCTTTTTTATTTTTGTTCCAGATTTATTATAAACAAAAACGGATATCCTAACCGTCAATGGCTGTATTGATCTTCCGATGCCGCCGTGCGAATGAGAAATCAAAGTCAAAAGTGAGTGTCTACAAAATTATATTTTCCATTTTCCAACAAAACAAATATTTTTAACATTCTTCGAGAGTTTGCATAAATCTTCAAAGAAATTGAAAAATATGAGATATCTCGCCATATCAGTGACGGTACGAGTGGGGAAATGAAAATTTCTCCTCCATCGAACACCAAAAAAAATTGAGGAAAAAGTGAAAGTACGACTACAGAAAGCAGATAGAAACCGTCAAAAATTTGTTGAGAGAGTGCAGCCCATAAGTGCCACTTCCGGAATGCGGGATGCCCAATTGCGCCACATCATGTTTCATATCATGCTTTAGAATCTGTCAAAAACAGTCCCAGAAGCAACAACTATAAAATACACGTATGAGCAGGGTTAACAAATTTTTTTCTGAGGAAAAAGAGTTGATAGGTATATGACAAAATTGACAAGTAGGGGAAAAAGTCACCGACGATATGTATGAGTTTGGTGACTAGTTTTTTAATTCAGTAGTTTTCCAAGAAAAATGTAAAACCAAAAAATTCCTGGACAAATGCAAGTCGCCCAAGTTGCTTGAAGTATTTTTTTGTAATTACAGCGCCAGAGGTGATTTTACTTATTCTACTTAAAACTGTATCCGTGAAATTTCGATAGATCGGTATGTTCGCTAGATATCGCGATAACTATCGATTATTCTATGCAATTTTTTCACGCATTTCGAATTCGGGATTATTTGTCAAATTGTAGGTGTAAATTGGCAAACTGGGTTTTCTAGCGACGTATTACTATCCCAAAGTTTTTTCATTTGAGATTTCCCACGGATGTGGCGCCTACGTCCAGTTAAAAAGATGGAGCTTTCGATATTCAAAAATAAGGGCATTTGTCCATATTGATTGGTGCTTGTGTCCCCCTAGTTTTTCACTAGCTGACGCTTTCGTCCGTTTTTTTTTTTCCACGAAGTAGTGCTTTTGTCGTCCGACACCGGTTGAAAAGCGAAAAAAAAAAGAAAGAAAAAACCTCAGCTACAAAAAAATTTTAGTCGCTTCTTCCCCGAAATGACGCTCAAGAGCCGCTACTGCATCATATTTTTGGTTTCTATTTTATCCATTTGATATTATCGATGACTGTATGTTTGAAAGCTTTGAAACCGAAGATAAGCTTGAGCAGGGAATCCCGGCTCTCATATATCCTGCGGATCGTTGTTGAAATTTATTATCCTAAAGGACTGACCCACATGAGCGTAACTATTCCTAGACCTTTGTGCGAAAAAGATATTTGATAGGACTTGGGTTTGCAGACATCCGTTGTCGTTTGTCAGTTTCAGTAGTTTTTTGACAACCTTTGTACGCGTTGGCTGTGAGCTATTCGTCGTTGCTGGCTCGTGGGTGTTCGAAAGGCAATGAAATATTGGGGCCGTGTCGGGGGTCGCCTTCGTTGTGTGTGGATCCTTTGAAACACGAAACTCGGCGACCGCCGTTGCATCTGGCTGGGAAAACGCGTCTCACGCTTTCGATTTGCGGTTCCCCGTGCGGTGAGAGACTGAAGAGTGGACACGGATGCAGGCGATGCCGACTGAAATGCGCCGTTCAGACGATGCACTTTGTAAAATGAGATTTTGGAGGGCGGGGCAAAACGGGAGTCGGCCACGAAATGGGAAAATAAGCGAAGAAATCGAATTGTCGCCGGTGTATGACTCTTTAAGTTCGCTTTTTGGGCTCGAATCCACCAAAAAAGTGGTGGGAAACACATTCGAAAAATGGCTATTTTTTTTTTTTGTTTCCGGTACCCGCCACAGTTGCTGGGGTTGGTGACGTGGTGTTGCCGGCAAAAACATTTCTTAACCGCGTGAAATTATTCGTAATTTAATACGTCCCGATATCGTCTGTAATTTTATTTTATTTTTTCTCTTATACACGACGGAATGTCTTTCGTTTTTTTTTTTTTTTTTTTTTTTTTCAGTTGCATTTTTAATTTTTACCAACGTGTACTACAAGAAATTATACGTTTTATTAGCAATGAATTTACCGCACTGATTTCGCATTTGACATTTAAATAATATGGTTTAAAGCGAATGATAATAAATTAATTAAGTTAGTTCACCTTTTGTATTTGTTGTTTGTTTTTGTTATTATTATTATTATTATTGTTGTTGTTGTTGTCGTCTTCGTCGTTGTCGTTGTTTTTTAATTTCTCTCTCACGAATGCAGCTAGTCGTTTGCAAAACCGTCAGTATTTTCGTCGAATTGTTTAATGCTGAATTCGCCATGGCCTTATGGCTGGATGCTTGGCCTGACCGTCAAGGTTCGAGCCCAAAAACTGTCATATTTTCGACCCTAAATGGCGGTGTATGTTCGGGTTGGTTCAGTTGGGTGTATCCGCATGTAACGGGCAAATTCATGGTGGCCGACCGTCGGCCACCGGATCCAACCACCCCCTTCCCTAATTCGATATTGAGTATTTCCCGACACTAGTGATGTTAAAAATTTTGATACGTATCGATACACATAGCTGTATCGAAGTATCGATACATTGCTCGATACTAACAATACGTATCGATATTTTTTATACTTTAAAAATAAAAAACATAAATAAATAAATAAATAAAAATACGAAAAAGCGTGCCAGGCTGCCAGCAGACAGAACAGATTATGAAAGTATATTCTTCCAATCAAATTAGTACCTATATTTATAGCTTATTGTATTTGAATCTACTCTACTATTGAATTTATCAAGAAAAAAATTATGGATTTTTGATATGATACTGTATTGATACGTATCGATACATGTCTTCAAAATATCGATACGTATCGATACTCAAAAATGCTTCGATATAACATCACTACCCGACACTGGATAAAATGAATACGTATCCAAAATCAAATGAAAAAGAAAAAAAAAACAACACCCTAATCTTTCTCTTAACTATTCAAATAACTCTCGCTTTTGATTTTGGTTCCATGGTTTTAGTGCTAGAATTAATACTCTTGTAACTGGTAAAGTTTGAAAAATTTTCAAATTTTGAGATAAATTTTCTCAAATATCCATTCCTTTGTCAGTTTGGTAAATTACTTTTTTTAAAATTAAAAAAAAAAATTAAGGCTACAAGCCACGTTAGAAGATGTGTAAGTTCTTTTGAACAAAAAACTAAATCAATTCATTCAAAAAATCAAAATTATATGGCTGATTGCTGGCTAAAAATTAAATAAGTACGTTTAAAATGAATTATTAGGGAAAGTCATAATGAATTGTGTAGGTTTTATCGGTTCGGGGAATCGAACCTAGGACCTACATATTTTCCAGCTAACAGCGGTGAATTTAACCACACAGCCTTCTCACCGCCATCTATAACTGGCAAATGTATTATGTATTAGGCAGAGTATGGCAGTTCCCACAAATTGAATTAATATGAATTTACAAAAAACATACGAAAGTTAATCAATAATTACTCAGCAAATAAAATAACAACAAGTTTGTTTTTTGATCAACTTCTTTGGTTCATATGGAATTTATCTTCTCTTCTTAGCAATAGTTTAAAATTTTTTCAGATCACTTGTACGGATAAACCGTTCGGCCGATTGAAACCAAATTTTGCCAAATGCTAGAATATAATATGTTTATTACCTGCATCAACTTTCGCGAATATTGCTTGAAAATTACGTATTTTATAACCATTAAGGTCATAAAAATTCAACATAATAGGATGTACCGGATGCAGCATCTGACCGATTTGGACCAAAAACAATAGGGTTAACCCTTGTCTGTACCTATTCATCGGATAAAAATTGCGACCTGTATCGTGTTTGATGAAAATGTATGCATGTATGAATTTCAGCTAATAGTTCCAAAAGTTTCCCAGAGTCATGAGACGAAAAACAAACCGATCCCCACTCTAGGTATCAATTTTAATATTCAAATGTTCTTCGAAAACTCCCTTAAAAACGTAATACTCTCTAAAAACTATGACAAGCACTCATCTCGCGTAGTATTTAATCTTCTAAGAAGTTTCCTCTTGAAATTCGTGTAAAAATGGTCAGTTTCATTAAATTTCCTTTGCAATAAATTTGAGTCAGATGATAATAATGATACCTCACTTCGAACCATGAAAAATCAGACATCTAGTTTTGCAAAGAGTGTAAGTTTCAGCCCAAATTGCATTTTTCTTATTGGTAAATGCGATTTATAATGAGGCGATAGTCAAAATGCTACCGGGTATATTTGATCTCGTTGTGGATTGTTGGATTAGAAATACGAAGTTTGTGAAAATTAGAAAAAAATTTGGAATGATTTTTTCAATTTTTTTTTATATGAATAGTATTAGTAACATTTAGATTTTGATCTCATGTCAAGCTAATTGTTAATTCTTCCTAAAGCGAAATCGGTTATTCTTATTCGCTCTTTCGAGAAGTTCTAACATGGTCGATTGTTGGTATATATCGATTAAAAAAATTGAAGCCCTCTTTACGAAAAAGTATAAGTGCCATTTTTAAAATTTTTCATGGGTAAGGTTTTTTTGAATAACTTTTGCGTTGGTAGGTTGCAAGGGGTATTACATGGTGTGATTGATGTAGAACATCGTAGTTGAATGTTCTTATCTTGATTTTCAAAAAAACTTGTTAGTTTAATGGAAATAGTTGAAAATTAATAACAAATTTTCACTATTTTGTGATTAACATGGTGATTATTTGTTGTAGAAAACTTTTAAAATAAAAATTCACCCAAAAACTTGAAAATAACATTGGCTATGACCATAAAAGTACTGAAAAATTCATTATTTCTTATAAGAAGTGATGGGACTTACGTTATTTTCAATGAAATTCTGGATAGCACGTACAGAAACGCCATCTTTCATGTCACATTTGAAGTATAAAAAATATTTCCAGGGCTCTGATTCTTTTTTCATTGCATTAACAACTGTTCGCAGTTTTGATGTCACTGAAAAACGAAAAATTGATCAGGGTGGCTCTTCTACTAATTTCTTCTGGAAGACTTCCATTTATTCCGTTGAAAATGCGTCTATAACGAGCACTGAATCCGGAATTTCTAGAATTTTCTCTCTTTATTGAAAGTCTGCCGTTTGAGCTGGTAAGCCGAACAACAAAAATGTTGGGATTCGTTACTCAGATCGGGTTGTGAGCCGCATCGCCTCTACTATGGCAGCACAATAAATATTGAGCGTAGCCCTTGTCCCCTCATGTCGCCATACGTGGATCCAAGTTGAGAAACCAGTGACCATATTCTGCGAGTGATGTTAAACTTGTTGCGAAAATCCTATGTATGTTAAAAAGACTGGATGTTCGAAAGGCTTTTCTTCCAATCATTCCGGTCTTCTGATTCGCGTACTAAATCTAAATACTTATTTACGCCGTTTCCGCAGGCTTTTCTCGTTCAGTTTCAGCCTTCAGATGATTTGGGTTTTGCTGAAGCTAGTTTCGGAAAAGCTAAGTTACTCGATTAGCGTTTAGATTCGCGACGACGATGTTCTGTGACCTGAGAAAAAGGATCGGGCGAATGAAATGTACGCTGCGACGACGATTGGCGTCGCCTGATTGGGGTGGAGAGGAGGCTGTTCGAGAACTCGGGGGCAAACACGAGAGGGTCAAGTGCTGAAAGCTGTTATGTGTCCGCCAACGTGTGGTTCGTAGAACTCGCTTCCTTCCAGGCAGCCATAATGCACACAATACCCGACTTACCCATTTTTCTCCGTTCCTCCACGCACCCCACCACCTCCCTCCACCTTCTCTTATTTAGCCTTTTGGAACACCATGCAACGCTACCGATAATAATTAAATCTCGTACGACGTTCGATAATGAATGCTTTTTTGTACCCGATAAGCCGGCTTGAGTGTGTTTTACGCAGAACCAGTAAACTGGTAAACGTCGTCTTCGTCGGCAGCAATAATTATCCGGCTGCACGAATGAGATTCTTATTGAAGATGGCCAGCACTCGTCGTAGGTATACGTACGTACGTACGCACGCGCACACACACACGTACGTACGTACATACATACACGCATAGTACGCATATACACACACATAGCCTACATAGCAGCGTATTTTATATAGATAGTAAGTATATGGAGACCAAATTATGTCGAACAACTCTGTCTGGTATTTAATGTTATTAACCTGGTAAAACGGTTCGTTTGTATTCGTGCAGCCGCTTAGTTTTTTCGCTGTCGTGTAAATTTTTGCCGACTACCGCTATATAGAATGCGACATGACGACGTCAGCATGTTGATTTCAGTCTGCGTGGTATGTAGTCTAATACTCATCGTCGCCAGTAAATATGCGATTGCGGGTAATTCGAGGTAGCAATAGCTGAGATGGTCTTGGTCTTGTACTTTCTGCAAGACCTCGACCAAAACCAATCATGTATGATCAAGACAAAACTAATTATGCATGACCGAGACCAAAATCGATCTACGAAAGCGAGACCGAGACCAACTAGGTGTACAACACTAAGACCAACGCCAAGACCAGCCCATAATATCAAGACTAAGAACGACTGCATGAAACTAACATCGACTGCTTGAAACAAAACCGAAGCAAAGAATCGACTGTGCAAGACTAAAACAAAATGAAAGACTTGAAAAAATATGAATAAACTGTAAAATTTTCGCAATCGTGCTACTTAGGTAATTTTTTGGCGTTGAACTATTTTCTTTCTGAATTTGTGAGATTATGAATGACAAGTTTAACGTAGCCATCAGTAATTATAAAAATTTCGTACCCAAAACCAATGGGCGATGCTAATATCAAAGACTAGACCTAGGCCGGTATACACAGTCGAACTTAGACCCTCATTCAAGTGTTAGCAAACCCTTCACGATATCCCAGCAGCAGCAGCTGAGCTACATTATTTTTGTAACATTTATAAACAGTACAAAAACAAATTTAACTCAACTTCGCTGGGGTGGATCATAGTCGAGGGTTCGCTAACTCATAGATAAAGGTTCAGGATCGATTATGAATGCCTGCCTTAAAATGTGCAGTACCAAGGCTGAATGAGTATTGCTCGAAAGCCAAGTCTATCATACTTTACTCTTGGAATGATTTTCGTTTATAACTACTAATTCAAAATTTCCGTTTTTCCCAAAATTCGTTGTTTTACATAATAATCCGCTTCCATCACTTAATACGAATCGATTCAATTCCGAAGAGAAACACCCTCAAAAGCTAAAGATAGGTAATGGCCAATGGGTACAAAAAGCTCAAAGCCTTACTTCGAAAGGAGAAAAAAAAGGCAGATTCAAGTTACGCTGTATGACTACAGTTTGAAGATTGGGAAAGATGCGGTAGCATTTTGTGTCGGTTTTGGTGTATGACTTTTTTCGTTGGAATGTCTTATTTTTTTTTGTGTCGACGAGTCAGGAGACGTATACTTTTTATCCGATCGGTTAGACGTTAGACCAGTCTTGCGTAAACGAAAATTGATAGCATTTTTAGCTAAAAGGCATAACACTGAATGTGTTTGTTGGTGAAATAATTTTTCACGAACCCATGAACTCAGCATCTTGTGCCTTTATTTGGGAGACTTCGGGCCGAGCTCTCGCCTAGATTTTAGACTCATCACCCCTCGCCTCGGTGGACGCTGTGCTCCCTACCCTAAGCCTGGTTCAGCTGAAGTTTCGCGCCTAACTGGATTCCAAATAGGTGGTGCCTCTTCCTCTCCAGATGTGGTCTAATCGAATTACTCACAATCTTAAGTTAGTCTAGTCAAATTAGGATTTGAAAACGGAATAATTTATAGAAAGCTGAATTTTGGTATATATGTCGGCCTCACAATCTTCAAAAACCACCTAAAAGTTGCGACACTCGGGACGTAAGCGTTTCCCAGCTTGGTTAAAATGGTGGAGCAAAGCAGTTTTCCACGTTTATTTCGGTTTTTATCCGAGTGAAAAATTGTTCAAATAAAATTGAAAGAAGACTGAAACATCTATATCTGTTCATTTGCTACTTGTCTGATCAGTCCTCGAAGTATTTGAATTAAAAAAAAACTCAGAAAATTGTATCGAATTATTCGAAGTACCCTATCGGTTTGTGCAATATTTTCGATTAATTTCAGTTCTAATGAGGAATGTGATTTGTAAATTGTAACGTGTCAGAACCTTAATTTTTGACGAACCACTATTCTCTTGTTCCACGTGCGTTTTCTTTTTCCTCTGCATGCAGATTTAAAGTCTGAAGAATGAGTTTAATGAGATTAGATTCGGCTCATTGTCACACGAAAAATGAAACTTCAAAAACGCTACAAAATGCCCTCCGAATTCGTATTGAGGCTTGTTTAGAACGGAGCCTATTTTTGTTTGAAAAAATAACGAAGGGAAAACTTTCGAATATCATTACGTCATTTTCATCCTAACGACGTCGTGTCGTCCGAAAGGCTTGCCGAATTTGGAATTGTAAAAATTATTACATAATAATGCTTGGGAATAGGAGGAGTCGTCATTTTTTTCTTCAAACGAATGCATAATCCTTAATTCGGCGACATCGTTTTGTGGGTTTACCTGCTGGCGTCGAAGTACTGTACATTTTTGGATGCCAATGACCTGTCATCCGACCATCCAACCCTATCAGTTGAGCGAAAAAGGTGCAACGCACTTGTTAGCATTTTTAGTCACGTTTCGGGTTAAAAAACTCGAAATTTTCAACCTCGATGACACTCGGTGTTGCGATGATAGACGCGAGAAGATGCAAAAGATTCATGAAAGTGAAAATATCGAGTCTCACGTTTTAACAACGGAAATTTTGAAAATGAAACAAAATTTATACGGTCGTTAAAAAAGGGGGAAAAATAAGAAGATAAAAAAGCGAAAATGTTGTAAACCTTTCAGCAATGTCGTTGAGATTGAAGAAGAATTAATTTCGTCGTAATTGCGAAATTATGTATCCTTTTTTACGAGCGATGTCGTGAATATCGATTTTTTTTACGAGCTCCAAGACCGATGCCAACCTTCCGTGCATTGAAGTTTCTCCAGTGCCATTTGCTTGTGCAGCAGACTTGCTGCTCGTACCTGGCCATTATGCGTTAAAAATTTATGAATTGAGGAACTTAGTTCAACATTCAGTTACTTAGTTTTTGTATGGAAATTTTCTTTCCAAAAAAAGAGGGACTTAAAAAAGGGTTACTTGAGAAATTTTCCAAAAAAAAAAAGGTAAGTACCTAAACATTTTTTGATTTCTGATGGAGACTAAAGCACGACGACCCCACAAAAATTGTGTATAGTTCAGCTTATAGTTGAGTGTATCTCAGAATGAGTACTTCCCAATTTGCTAGGAAACTGGGTATTAAAATTGACCCCATCGAGGGGTTACGGTTGGGGGTGATGAAAATTTTCCGTTTCATGACAAAAGAAAACTATGGATGCCATTTTCCCATTTTGACCCTAATTTATTTTATGTAAATTATTGTATATATATATGTATGTATGTATGTATTGCGATAATTTTTGGTTCACGGTTTTGAAGAAACTGCGGTAGGAATTTAGCTGAAATTTTTACGATAGATTTTTCTCGTGTTAATGCAAATCTGTTAGAAGTTTGGTGCTTACTCATTCGGTAATATCCAAGAAAATAAGAAATTACTGAAGAAAATGTTTGGTTTACGGTTTTGAGAAAACCAGAAAAGGGATAGAGTTGAAATTTTCATGAAACGTAGTCCGTAGGACAAGGACTGAAAGATGTTTGATGCTTATTGGTCCATTACAAAAAATTCCTGGAAAATGGGTTTTTCTAAGATTTTAAAGAAACTGCAAAAGGGATCGGGCTGAAATTTCTACGATATATTGTTTTTATGTTAGGCTTGCTGTATTAAGTTGGATAAAAGTTTGGTGCCTATTCGTTCGGTAGTCTTCGACAAAACTGGAAAAGAAAAGATTCGTGGAAAAATGGTTTTTCTAAAAATTTTAAGAAATTACAAAAGTTGCCGGATTGAAATTGTCATGATAGATTTTCCTTATGTTCGTGTAAGTCTGACAGAAGTTTTGTGCTTTTTTGTTTGATAGTTTTTAAGAAAACTGGAAAAGAAATTTGGTTCATGGTTTTGAGAGAACTAAAGAAAAGATACGGATGAAATGTTCACGAAATTTAGTCCTAACATAGGATCAGATCTGATAGGAGTTTGGTTTTCCAGGATTTTGATGAAAATAAGAAAGGGATCACCCCGAAATTTTCACAATACCTCGTTCTTGTGCATGTGCAAGTCTGATTGAAGTTTGGTACTTATTAGTTATGTAGTTTGCCGGCAAGACTGGAAAATGAAAAATTTCTAGAGAAAATTTTGTATTCGTGTTTTTGAAAAAACTACGAAAGTAATAGGGCTGAAATTTTGAGGTAGTCTTTATGTAGGACCAGATTGATAGAAGTTTGTTGCCTATTGGTTTTATAGTTTCCAAGAAAAATGTAAAATAAAAATAACAAATTGCTGGAGAAAAGCAAGTCGACTGTGTTGCCCGAAGTGTCTGTTTCTTATTGACGGCGAAAGGGTCATGAGCGTCTTTTCTGCATCGAATTAATTTAGATTTTATTCATTATTTATTATTTTTTTCAATATTGTAGATGAAAATTGGCGTACTAGATTTATTAGCAAAAGTATTGCACTAGTTTTCTTTTTTTTTTTTTGCCATTTTATATTACAATGGTCGACAATTTTAGCAATGAATGAGAATACAGTTGCGATGGTGAGCTAAAGTGGAACGTGTGACGATAAAATTATTACGATTCTTAAAAGGCGAAATGCTAAACTATTAAACATTTTTTGTCGTATAATATGACTTGCTCGCTTTGCTCTGGAAGGCCACGGTCAATGAATTTTGGTAATCGTTTTTTCACCAGATAATTTGTTCATAAGATGCTGGCAGTTCATATAGAGCTCTTGGTAAAAGGAAAATTTTGCGATAGACGAATTCGTGGTGAATTCCATTGGGTAGTTGTAACTTCCAAGTTGTAACTGTCTGTTTGATGGTGGCTTACGACTTAATCGTACTCTCTTCACTTTTCAATTTTACCGAGTTGAACTTTGCTTTGACATATTTCGCTGACGACGGTCGAATTTTGAGACGCTTAATGTTATTTGTTCGCTGTGTCGCCTAATTCTCGATCTACCTACTTTCTATATATTTATTTTTGTTAAAAGTCATATACCTACATATTTTGTTCTCGGTGATATTTTAGACTACTTTTTCCACGTTTGTCTCCAGCTGTGTTGTACTGGCGTATTCATAGTTCGATTAGTACTTGGTATAAGACAATCGTTTTCACATTTCCAGCTGGGTTTTTAATCGTTAACCTAAAAATACGGTACTGCTGTCAAAAGTGGGTGGTTCATATACGTATACGGAAACGACAATCGACTTTTTACTTTGTCAATTTTCATCTTTGTTGCGTGTCGTCTTTCGTCCGGATAACTGCTTGCCAATGCTAAATTGTAATACAACAGAAGTATAACAATCGCTTAGGTAATCTTTTTGTCTTGCTTTTTGTGTAAATTTTTCGAAAAAATTTTTTATAATATTAAAATTGATCTGATATTAAGACCCAGAGTCGGGCATAGGTTCGTTCTTCGTTTCATGACGCCATGAAACTTTTGGCGCTATTAGCTGAAATTCACATTATATATATATTTATAGATAAAGATACAGAATAAGTACAAATCCCTCATCCAGTGGGCATTTTCTATAAAATCCTCATCAGTGACTAATCCGTCTCAGTGTATACTGAATTTCCCTCACCCTGCATTCAAAAAACCATAGAAAACCAAACGACATTTATTTTCCTTTATTTGTTGACATATAGTATAGGTCAAATGAATCTGTTTCTTGGCAACTGTGTAGAAATAATTCCATTTATTCTAATTTTTTTATGAAGATGAAAGGACAGGCCCTGACCTAAATACCTAGGCCAAACTGTTGAACCTAGAAACATGAAATTTGGAGATTATACTAGGATTTCTCTGAATTAAAAAAAAATGAAATTATACAATTACGTGTGCTAATAACCAGTTTCAAGTTTTTCCTAAATTTGACCCCGTGTTGGGATGTAAAGAGGAAAATCGTGTTTGCAGTTATTAATTTATGAATTGAAATCACATAATTATTTTTGAAAAACCACACTTCTGCAACCGCTTTATCAAAAAATTACTTCTTTTCTTTTTTTTTCTTTTGGAGGTACAAAATTTAACCCGATTGGAGACACTGAATGTTACTGTAAGTATATGGGATTATTTTTATTTTATCATTCACCATAGGAAATTAACATTGTGGTGCGTGATAAAATGAATAAATAAGGTAATTGTCATATGATTCATTATTTACATTAAACCAAAATTCAAAAGTAAAATATCCAAATAAATTACAAATTACACAAGTAAGAAATCAAGCTGATATAATTAATAAGTAAAATTGAGATTTTCAACTAAATAGTTTAGAATTACTACCGGTAGCCAAGACTCAATATCTTAGACAATCATTAAACTCAGCTTAGACATGCTCTAATTGACAATGGTTAATTTTGGCCCCTGACCTTAATCCGTTGTATGTTTTTATATGGGATCACATGTCATCTGTAATTCACAAATATGGACCATATTCCACTGTAGAGGGACTTGTCGATGCGATAAATTATTGCTGGATCAAAATACCTATGCTCAGAGCATGGTCAAGCTGAATTTATTCATTGCCCATGATATCGCACTATGGTTCCTGGTGGTTATTCTAAACAATTTATTTGAAAATGTTCGTTCTGCTTATTATTTTCATTATCTTAATTCCTTAATTGTGTATTTTATTATTTTATTTCTGTATATTGGTGCGGCAAATTTTTCAATTTTTTTTTTTAATTTCCAAAGAAAAAATAATTTATATTTTGCTATCTAACTGATGTTTAAGTTCAAGGGCGGAAAAATTTGTTGAAACTACTGGTAGCAAAAACGCAAATCTAGCACTCCTGATGTAAATGACCAATTATATGACAATTACCTTACTTATTCATGTTATTACGCACCCCAATGTTAATTTCCTATGGTGCCTGATAATGTAAATAACCAACCCTGCATATTCATTATAGTGCACTGAGTGAAGAATTTCACTAACTTGCCGGTCAAGAAATTTTGTAACTCCATGTTGATCGCAGTTTGTATGAAATGGGTACCGAGGAGGATTTATACCAATTCTATATACTGAGACGTCCGAAATCGATTCCTGCCACAGTCGCCATATTTTATGAGGCATACGAAATCAATTCCTTTCACGTGTCATAAAGTTAACCTTTAATGTATAGTGGTGTTTAAATGCTAATGACGTCACAATGTCCTAAAGTTAGGACATCATGCAGCCGAAACACTGAATCGAGGGGTCCTGAATTGTGTTTTCAAGACATTTTATTTTTTTAACTTTTACTATGTCCTACGGCTGAATTCTTCTTGACTTGAATTAAACTTCTTCAGACACGGCAAAACGCAGCTTACATTTGTCTTCATACCTCAGCAAATTAATATGACGAATCAGCAATAAGCTAAGTTATGCGGATAGAAGAGCCTAACAAAGTTTCGATCCATACAAGGTTTGAAACCTACAAAAACAAACAGCAGAATTATTTTGTTAAAGACTATAATTACAAAAGAACCATAGTGTCAACAAAGCGGAACAAGGCAAAGTGTGTAGGGGAAAAATAAAAAGTTAAAAAAAAGCTATTGCAGACAACAAGTAGGGGAAACCATCAGAAAGTTGTTGTGTCTTCACCTAATTGTGTGTCTTCATGAGTGATGGTTTTGTTGTTTAAAAGACTCCTAATATGAAACTTTAGGTCTCGGAGCTTTTGGAAAGAGTGAGGGTGAGGTGAGAAAAATAACTAACATAGATGGAGTCAAATCCACTATGTGCAAAGAGAAGGCTCGACGCGGCCTTTAAATGATAGAGCAAGGCAGTCATCTTGAACCAAGCTTGTCCCAAAGTTGTCTTCAACACACCAAATATCCCTCCTAACAGATGCCAGGAACTCCATCTGATCATATTGTCGACTGATGCTTCACCTCGCAGGTGTTTTCAAAAGATTGCCTTGAAGTGTGATGTACAACTGGCAAAACTAGAAATGACTTGTGTGTCGTCACTACTAATCCTTCATGACGAAAGAACATTCCTAGTTTGCCTTTGTCTTCAACTGAACCTATCTGGAATACCAACTACCATCCTAGTTGTCTTCAAGGTAGATCAGATTGAATCATATTCTGCATCTCAAAGATGGTACACATATTAAATTGCCTAATGTGAGGACTTAGACGTACGACTTGTGACTTGGACCTGCTGCTATCCGCCTACACAAAAAAGACTCATTTGCAAAGACGAACCCAGTACCAGGTGTCGCCAGTGCAAAGAAGAGAGTGATTTAAAATTAGAATTCGTGTTTGCAAATCAGTTCCTCTTGTTAAGGAAATTTCCCCACTTATTGTCTGCTAATTGCCTTCAAACATGCGATGTCGATAACATAAAAAGCGTGAGGAAATATAAAATGTGTACAGCCAATGAGATTACAGAAATCAAAAATATATACGTCGACATACAATAGGCAAAAACGCACGTGGATGACTGATAAAATAGAATATAATAAAATATATTAAATGACTGCAAACCACAAGCAAAGCGTGGAAAGACCGGAGATAAATCAAAAAGGTTGGCTGCATTCATGTCCATCGATGGGTTTTTACTTTCATTCAATTCGTCTTCATTTCATATATATCTCATGGCACCAGTCTGTCGGATCGAACCAAATTATTGTCTGAAATTGTCTGAATTTGGAAGAGTCGTTACTGAAATAAAATACATTATAATTGCCTGAAGGAGAATCAGATTTTATTTCTGTCTTCACGTCTTCATCTGAATACGAGTTCGAATTCGGATAATATAATGTCCGAACTCGAATCTTGTCTCTCGAAAAATTGTCTGAGATTGTGACGCCATTACTTTGTCTTATTTTTGTCAAAAATGATTTTTATTTTAAGGTCCAGATCTCGGACTTCTCAATACATAGTTTCTGTTTTTAATATGGTACAGGTCACAATTATTATCAGATAGTCATGAAATTTGGTTCCCTTATTCCGATATAGACAAAGATGAATCCTATTGTTTTTGGTCCAAATTGGACGAATGGTACCATTCGGTACATCCTATTATACTGCATTTTTGGGGCTTCCGTGGTTACTAAATAAGTAATTTTTTATCAATCGTCATGAAATTGGGTTCAGAAATTGAATACATTATATTCTAACATTCTGTAAAATTTTGTTCCAATCATCTTGACAGTTCATGCGTATAAATGATTTAAAAAATCTTACATTATTGCTTAGAGGAGAAGATAAAGTCTAGATGAACCAAAGAAGCTGAGCCGAAAGTGTGCCTGTTATTATTTCATTTTCTAAGCAATCAGTAAGCTGACACACACGATCAGTCTAGTACTATTATCCGCGAGCGTAGTCTGACGTATGTAGTCAATTCGAGTGACTGATTTAAAGTACAGGGCTACGAAGTTTTTAACCAGCTTACTGGTGTCCTTGTGGTGAGTTGTTTATTTTTTTTATTTTTTTTTTTTTACAAATAATCTGGTTCGAGTGAACCAACTTACATAATTATGGTCAATTTTATCTCTTAAGTTACCGGACTCGATTTCACACTTGTAGAGATATAACAATAAAATTAAGGGAGAAATTGTAGTTACATATGTAAAAAGAAAGTATTTAGGTCTCAGCTCAAATTTCAACCCTGCTGATTAATGTTAAATAAACGACAGATAAAAAAACCGAACGAAAAATTTAAAAAACTATTGGTCTGATTAATAATTGAATTCATTTTGTCGTTGAATTTGATGATTTTTGAACTAATATCAATTGTCTACTCTCTGAGTCTGATGACTGAAGCCCAGATCAATATGCACGTAAAACATAATCTAATAATTATGTTCCTAAAATTTTGTTATTATTGCCCCTTTCATGTTTCCAAAATAATAAAAATGAAGAAATAAGATATATATTTATTTAAAATCTGTAATTGTATAAGCCAGTAGAAATTTTATTGCTGAGATATTTTGCGATAAGAGATCAGAAGACATTTAATATTATTTGTAGTTTATTTTTATACGGAGATCGACTTTTGTATGTCTGTGGAAGTGATCAGACAGTATTCGATTAGCAGAGAATAAGATTTTGGGTATTTTTCTGGGAATGAAGGTGGAATGCTCTGCTATATTTTACAATTTCTCATAGCCAGGATTCAAAGCTTGCACTGAACACACTTTTTTTAAATAATTTTTATCGAATCATGTCTGGGATACATATAGGTGATGAGAACTTTAGTCGGTATCTATCATGTTCACTCTCCCTTTGGATGTTTTAATACGAGAAAACCTTCCGAGTACTACTTCCAATTGGATTTGACTTTTTGTATTGTGTTAGTCATGCACGCTCCAACTTCGTAATAAATCCCAAAAATCAGGGCCCTGCTGATAACGCACGCAACTGGATATCATTAATATGAACTCGATCAACGAACTCTTTACCCAATTCTAATTTCTTTTGAAGATTGGTCATCTTATTCCACTTCAATATACCAAGATAATTTTCTTCCTGAAATATGTACGTAAGATTGTGAGTTGATACAGGATATGTATTCGTTTACAGCGTGGTATCTCATCTCACCTTCTCACCCCCATTCAGATTGTGCAATTTTATCGAATTTCAATCAACCAACTCTAGTTTCGTGCTATATTTTATGACTATATATCTACACGATTTCAGATGGAATTTCGTGCGACGTTTTGTAAGTAAGTAGTTCGGTAGTAGGTGTGTACCTTTTATAATAAAAGGGCCGCCAATTGAAAAACTATTAAAAATGAACGCGGTACTTCTTTCCCAACTGAGAGACGATCACACTTTCACACTTCATCAAATTTTATTGTCTCTCGCAAAAATTTCGCGCATTTTTGACGGTTGAGAAAAAAAAATACACAAAAAAAGTAGATACCTAAATAAACGCTAAAATGGCGATTCATTATACTGGGCGAGAAAACGACGACTACCTACATGTTTATTCGCTGGTCACACTTCCTTCTAATTGATTTTAATTGCTAACGTTTTCGACGATTAAATAAATGAAAAAATTTTACTTTCACTTTAGCCGTTCACGAATACCTAAGAAGCCCATAAAATTGAGTTAGAATTCGACGTCAGTATTCTCGCTTTTTTCGCCCTCCAACTAATGAATAAAGAAGTACGCACGTAAGAAATTTTCTGTGCTTTGTTTCTGTCTCATGGGAAAACACCAGTTCACATCGCCAATAATGGCCCTCTGAAAAAATATTTGTCCCTTTCAGTCGTGTTCAGTTGAAACAATTAGTCTCAAAGTAGAAAAACTTTAGCGCAGCAATATTTCGATAGAAAACCCAGTTTGCCAATTTTGGTTTATAATAAAAAAAATAAATAAATAAAACCTAAATTAATGCAATGCAGAAAAGACACTCGTAACCTCTTGCGCCGTAAAAACGGAAGATACTTCAAGCAGCACAGTGGATTTTTTTGCATTTTTTTTTTGTAGTTTTTTTTGGAACTACTTTCACCAATTGGCAACAAACTTTTATCAGACTTTGGTCCAATATAAAGACCACCTTTCATCAAAATTTCAGCCCTATTCCTTTCCTAGTTTTTTCAAAACTGTGATCCAAAAGTTTTCTCATGCAATTTCTTTTTTTCGAGTTTTCTTAAAAACTATCTAACAAATAAGCACCAAACTTCTACATTAGACTCAGACTAACATAAGGAAAAACAATCATGTAAATTTCAGCCCGATACCTTTTGTAATTTCTTCAAAATTTTGGAAAAACCATTTTTTCTGGAATCTTTAGTTCTCCAGTTTTCTAGTTAATTATTGGACCAATAGGCACCAAACTTCTTTCAGACCTGGTTATATTAAGACTACGTGTCTTGAAAATTTCAGTTCTATTCTGTCTGTTTTGTTTTCAAAACCGAGAGCCAAAAGTTTTCTCTAGCAATGTTTTCTTTTCCAATTTACTGGAAAACTACTGAACAAATAAACACAAAACTCTCACCAAACTTGCAATAGTGTAAGGAAAATCCATCGTGAAAATTTCAGCCCGATTCCTTTTGTAGTTTCTTCAAAATCTTCAAAAACTTATTTTTCCTGAAATTTTTTGTTTTTCAGTTTTCTCAGAAATTACTCGACCAATAAGCAACAAACTTTGTTTAGACTTGGTCTTTTATGGGGAATACCTTTTGTAATCACCCCTATTCATTCTTCAGTTTTTTCAAAACTGTGAACCAAAAATTTATACATACATATAACATATACTTATGTAAAAAATGACAGATAAAGGGGCTTTTTTTTTTTTTTTTTTTTTGATGTCTACACTAATTCAGCTATGTCAGAATGAAGTATATCTTGCTCCTTTTTTTCTTAACATTGATATTTTTTCATTGAGAGCTGTTTATTTGTAAGTATGTTTTCTGTTTAAAATTTACTTATTAATCTTGGTGGCATGGAACGAACTAGGGGGTGGGGGTAGGTACGTTTTTCGTTTCATAACTCAAGGAAAATTTTGGCACTAAGTCAAATTCATATATATAAAAGTCAATTTCTTGTTACCACGGTACGGTTAGCAATTTTTATCCGATAGGCACGAAATTTGGAACGAACATTAATGCTAAGCCAAGGACCTTACCTATTGATTTTGTTGCGGATTGGCCGTACAGTACCTCCGGTATGGCTTTTTCGTTTTTGTTTCGGCTATAAAATTTTTAATTTTCGACCAATACTAGCTACAAAATTTGAAACGAATATTCATTCGGATATTACTCGTTCTAAATTTTGGTGGGGATCGGTCTTACAGTACTTTCTGTATGGCTATTTTTGTTTTTGTTTTGGATATAAAATTATCTATTTTCGATCAATAGCTACGAAATTTGTAACAAATATTTTAACTTGCTATGTATTTTAATACGGATCGGTCGATCGGTACTTCGGTAACACTATTTTCGTTTTTATTTCCGATAAAATGCCTAATTGTGGACCAACAGAAACGTAATTCGGAACAAATATTTATTAGGATCTGTTAACGTTTTACTGATCACCTAATTTTACATTTTTCGAAAACCTACTTTTTCTAACGGAGCTGCAGCTGCGTTAGAGTTTGTTTCATTTTTAGGTTGTCATGTTACCTGTTGACTCGAAAAAAAATTATTTTTCTGAATTTTTTGAAAACTATTATGCAGAGTTCATATGTTGGGTTGTGGACATCATGGAACATAAACGTTTCCGCCCCTCAAGTTGATTTTACCCACAAAACTTTGTACAATAAAAAGTTTGACAGTTTTCAATTCCAAAACTATTGTGCCCATGAAAAATGTTTATATTTTCTAATATTTTATGTGAAAATTTTTTACTAATCATGAAATTTTCTGTAGGATTGACCTTTTAACAAGAAAATCACGAAAACAACTGTGAAGTATGATTTAAAATGTCTTGTGGCCCTGAGGGGGAGTATCAGTGTGGGAGATGGTGAGTATTCTATTTTATATAGTTTGCTCTCTAATACGATAAATCTCCGAAGGGCCAAATATTATCTTCATTTTTTCCTGAAAAAAAAGGAGGTGGTTATTTGGTGGACCAAAGTGTCTGCTGCATTACCTGCAAATATACTTTTATATGTAAACAAGTTGTTACCCGCAGGTTCACTTGCATAGCGTCTATGTATCTGTTTTTGCCTTCTTTCCTTATTTCAATAACCATTTTGTGACCCTAAATATTTCAACGCAATGTTTTCAGTCAAAAATTGAACCAGATCAACAAATATATCGTGTTATGTATCACTCAATAATATACAAAAAAATTACTTTTGCTACCTTCTTTTGTTCCAAAATAATTCAAGAATTGATTTAATCCAAAAATGGGCCAGAAATTTTAATTTAGGAGCCCATCATTCGATTTTAGTTATCTTAACCTGTATATTGTGGACCCAAATGAAACCTGATGGAAAAAAAAAAGGAAACGTGCAGAGTGAGAATGTCTCACCAACCAGTGGATAGAGAAAAAAGAGAAGGGATGAAATACTTTTCAGTTCTCTTTTACTTCTAACCTTGTCAGTTTTGTGTTTTCAAAAATGATAAAAAACTTTGCACCCTGGAGAACTACGGACTTCACGATGGTTATAAACCTACCTTGGAATAACACAATTTTTTCTAGAAAAATTCATGCAAATCCATCCATTGGTTTGGAGTGATAGTGTTTACATCAGTTTTTAACCATTTGTATTTTATAATGTATATAGATAGAGATTCGTATATATATAAAAAAAAAGGTCAAAATGGGAAAATGGTGTTATTAGTTTTCTTTTGTGGTGAAATTGAAAATGTTCATCAGCCTCACCTTGAACCTCTCCGTGAGGTCAATTTTAATACCTCGTTTACAAGCAAACTGGGTAAAAATATGATTCGTGTAGAATGACGTAAGTCACAACCCTGGCTAGACTTGATTAATCCTGATTATACTAGGTACAGTTGGTATTACTAGACAGAATTTTCTATATGTTATAATTATGAATGTAGTAAATAGTCCAATTGTTCACCAATGTCTATGTGATGTAAGTAGTATAACCTACATCCATAAACATTAGGCTATCCCTAAAATTTATGGCCTATCTACATTGAGTGCATTAAAAATCATTTTAATAAAGAACAACGAGGAAACATGTATGAAAGAATCTAATCATAATTGTAAGGATGAGGAGGAAAGCCTCTGGATTGGATATTAAAAACTGAATTAATGAAAATGTTTATAGATACTGATATTTTTCAAGTCGCAAGGTGCGCTTTTCATTGATCAAAGCGTAACCTCAATGTAACGAATAAACCCGCCGTAATGTAAAAATTTTGACATAGAGGTTGCAAAGTAACAATGTTAACTTTCTTTCTGACACAATTCTAATCTGTAAGACTGCAATCAAAATGATAACTCTAACCAATAATTGTAGTATTATACCCTTCTTTTTTCTTTTTACACGTTGAAAAAAAATCACCTAACCTTTCACCCTAATCAAAATAATTGATGGAAATAATATTTAAAAAAAAAACAAAAGAAACAAAAACATATACCCTGAATGGGATTCAAATCTTCGACCTGTTGCATGCCAACCATACATTCTACATATAACACCACAGTTGCTGATGTTAGAAATGGTGTAGTCACCATATTCTATAATTTTGTAAGTACTTTACCCTTCATTCAGAATATTTATGAGGTATTTAATTTACGTTTTATTACTTTCTGATCATTAATTACATTTTTCAACAACGTTTAAAAGTGAGTTTATATGATTCGGGAATTGCTTACTCACTGTGCTCGTTTCGCAGACTTTACCTTGCATGTAAACACTCACTTTTGAACCTTGGTGTGTAATATACTATTGCTTCACAAAAAATTTCATATTTTTCGACTGCTTCGGCCCAACGTTGTTATCACGTCAATGATGGTCAATTTCATTTAGCCGCAAAGCTACCAATAATAATACTATAATAAAAATCTTATGAGAAAAATCAAAACGGAGACCAGAAGTGACTATGCAAGACAGATAACAATACTGACACAGATTATGCGAGACCAAGACCAAGGTCGCCATGGTCGTAATCTTACTTTTACACACCACAAAAGTACACGATAACTGAATATAGGTCATTCATTTTAGAAAAATATGAAGAAAATTCACCTTCGAATCGTGTGAAACTAATTTGCGATATTGGGTCAAGACGATAGGCTCGGGGCTGAAATCATTTCAGTCGGCGTTATTTTCCTAAGCTATTCTAACAGCGGTGAAATGAGAAACAGGTCTAACGAATGTGCAAACAAATAGAAGATGCGTATGCAAACAGTAGAAAAACAAATAAGTAAAAGTAGCGAGCCAGCAAGTTGCCTTCTACGAATGTATTCAAATGTCTACAAAAAGGGCTCACATTCTTCGCCAGTTGCCATTGACCCTCTCCAATTGTGTGTACGAATATTGTCGAACGAACTTGAAATCAAATATCGCAAGAACAACTGGAGTATTTGTGAATACGAAAATCAAGCAACCTGAAACTTTTCCAGAATTACGTGTCAAAAATGAAATATGAGAACATGTTGTCAATACTGTGTCTCGTCAATTACGTCCGACTGTAACCTTCAATAACATACGCGCGGTGTGGAGATACAGTTATAAATATCATAGGTAAAGCCTGCAAGATGTAACCAGACGCACCATTATACTTATGCCTACACGTATCTTGCTCTCAAGACAGCCATGGTGGTTGTAGTCTTCAGAACCTTTGACCCTTGCTGAATTACTTAGGATGTCTTCGGTGGTATCAAATCGATCTCCTTTCAAAGCGGGTTTTGGCCAGTAAATGAATTCGTACTTTTCCGCATCGACCCCTACCCCTTTGCGACGTTTGTTTCTTCACCGAGAAAAATTTTCCGCCAAAAGTGCGTCGATGCGAGATTATTGATAACATTCTGGGTAATTAATGTGGTAAGAGCTTTGAAAAATGTTGTGTCCTCGTGTAAGTACCGCGGCCGGTTTGACTGTTGGAGGAAGAAGAAACGTCGACACGAGTGTATTGAGCTGCAGGGTGGTCATCGTTAAGGGATGTACAGTTGATTTTCCATCGTGTATAATCCGTTCCTTAGGAGAATGTTTTCGATGTTTAATTTTCACATCTCGTATGCCAGCTTACCGAGAGGCATCGGGGGTCCGAATGCACGAATGATATTTATGTAACAGCCAACGTGTACCCGAATATCAGTTGTTTTTTCCCATGAGCGGCATTTAAAACGATCGAACAAAAATGAACAAGTGTGATTCGATTCTTCACAGTTACAAATTTCTACAGGCAAACTGGGCGTTGGGGCGTTCAGCGTCCAAATAATCTTCTTTTTTTCTTTTTTTTTTCCTTTTTATTTATAGAATCGTACTCCTAAAAACACTCCTGCTCGTGTTTGTTTGCTTGTTTTATATGCCTGTTGCGAGAAAACTAATAACTTACGTACTTGATTACGGGTTGTTACTTTAATATCGTTCGTATATTCGGCCATAAGATTACCTGCATATTACAGACCGCAGATTTTACTCATCCCCTGTAATCTTTGTACGGGGTTGGTATATCCCCTAATAACTATAGCTACCCAGACGCTCTTTGCTTATTCTCACCCTAAAAACCGAACACTCGCCTCGCATCGTTCACCATTTTCGTGATGCCTTTCAAAAATGGACGACATGCTCGCGTCTAAAATTGGATTTTTTTGTTTTTATATTTAAATTCTGGGAGCCAGGCGCGTGTGTAAATGAGAAAAATCCTGTAATACGAGGGTTGCATCGTGGCTGAAAACCGGTTAACCTTAGAAAAATCGGCCTTTATCCGCGACGAGGACTTTCTTTGACTAAATATCCAAGGAATAAAAAAAAAATAAAAAGTAACCCGTCTGGATGTTGGTGGATTGAATGCACTCCGTCCGCTGCTCACGTATTGCCACTTAAGTATAATGTATTTTTTAAATTTATTTTTCGACCGTCAGTTTGTTAAAATGAATTAAAGTCGGTAGGCACAAAATACGCTAGCTGGGATGAGAAGATGCGGCGTGTTTCGCATCGCACCATCTTTTGTTTTCTTGTCTTTAGGATTAAACGTAAACGTACTTATTTAAAATCGGAGATACCTACAATTTTCTTAGTTAGTGTCGGTGCGGAAACGTGATTGTCAAGACTTGGAAAAGTGTACAAGAAAGAAGTCTTACGAAATTATGTTTTAATAAAAGCGAAATTGCTGTCGAATCTTCATTATCGACGTCTAGCTTTTTTAAAACCAATATGCCTCAACGACTTCCGATTTATCATCGATGTTATTCTGGGGAAAGTACAAGTTGCTGAATCATTTCAATCGTCTGTGCTACGGTGAACATTCAAATCTGCAAATTCTACTAATGGACAAACTATAACAAAATTCTGCAAAACGTAATTTTTTGCATCATATCTGCTGATAAGCCGAAATTGGGTTGTGGTCGTGCGTTTTCTGTAAGACCAAATCCAAGCGTCGACTGTGCGAGACCAAGACAAACGCAGCTCTTGAAAAAAAGTATAAACCGATTGTAAAATGTTTGCATTCCTGTTTCTTAAATACCTAATTTTAAATATTTAGTGTTTAATTCGTTTTTTTCTTCCTTATTTTGTAATTTACTGATATTTGTTGAAATTTAGATTCTTGAATATTTCGAAAAATATGTTTAATTTAGCCTTTGTAGAGGCAGTCAAAATTGAGACCGCTGTAAGCGCTTGCTCAAAAGCTATTTGCAGTGTATGAGTCGGGATTTCAACCCGCACTTAATGAATTAACGAGCATATATGTTGCAGTTGGAGGAAAGCAGTCGAATCATATTCAATATTAAAAATATTTAAAGGGAATGTTCTTTTAATTAGCACTAATAAACACAAACAGGTATGCTCGACCAGAGCGACAATTTGAAAGATGTGGAATATTCACAAGTTAGCCAGCAATAAGTAATACGTGAATTGGCCTCGGGGATGAGGATAAAAAGAGTTCCTCTGACGAGGTGTGTGGCAATGGCTTCATTCTTAGTTTTAGCCCCTCAAAGTGGGATAGTCGTTCTCCTTTTTGAAAAACTTATCGTGAAGCCATGATAAATGAGAGCAATTATTTGTTTTATTCATTTTCACTTAGTTTTTTAAAATTTTATCCATATTTGAGGCGAAAATAAGGAAGAATGGCTGTTATATAAATAGTCATGCTCCTTTATAAAAAATTCTGTTCGTTTGTAATAATTTTTGATTCTCTCCCCACTTTCTGGGGCTATAATTAGGAGGAAAAGCATTTTGAAGCATCGCATTTGAGGAACCATTTTTCTCGCAACTCAAGTTAGGAAGGAGATTGTGAGTTCCACTATGCACCACTGGGGTATGTGAATGTCCATAAGGTTGAGAGTTGCCAGATGCAGGTTTTGTCGGTTTGGGGAATCAAATCTGAGACCGACATATTTGCCGGCTAAAAGTAGTAACTTAACCGCATGGCTGTCTCACCACTATTATAACTGGCAAATGTATTTTGTATTGAGCAAGGTATGGCAGTTCCCACAATGCTGTTTAACCTTCAGCCGACCAGTAGGTATAGTTTTTTTTTTAAGTAATCACAAATTCTTGTGTATAGTACAGTACCAAAAAAAAGAAAAGAAAAAGCTTGAAATGATTGAAATTTTTCTATATTATATTACTTTATTAATAACTGGCCGCCCTTGATGCCAGCTTTGCTTGGCTCAATCACAGGAGTAGGATTAGTGGGCTATTTTATCAGTAATTTTGTTCCTTTATTTTTTTTTATGAATAAGTATAAAATTATAACACGTATAATCTTATGCAAATTCAAAGCTGACATTAGGTATTCAAAGAATAAAAATAAATTATCTTCGGTATTTAATAATTCAAACTGAAACCAAATTAAAGTACCCATTATCACCTCTTCAACTCAGTCATTAGGGAATGTGGGTCTTACTCTTGCCTCAATGATCATCTATTTGCAGCGCCCATCTTGTTCCACCTCAAATCTGGAATGATAAAAACTGTCCTACCAAAATACTACCGACTGTGGAGAAATTATTGGCCATCAAAATTGTACCCTACAGTTTCTTTAATTTGAAAATAAATATCAAACTCAAACTGTAGTGTAGTATTGTAGAGAAGGAAAACGAGAGAAAATGATGAAGTGTAGTAATGTGGGTGATAGAGATAGCAATATTTTTTCCATTTCTCTTTTGTTCCATCATTCTTTAACCCTTCAGCTGATGACAAATTGAAGTAATGAAAATAATGAAAAATATACAAATTTTGCAGTACTGCTTAGGTGATTATGAATGGATCATAATAATAGGTTACCTATTTTATCGGTAAAAAGATGAGCTTGATGGATAGAAGAATAAAACAAATTGTTTCAGTAGTGTTAAAGATTAGGTACCCATTATACACGTACATAGGAACACTTTTATATATTAGTAAAGATACGTTTGAATTGATTTGACTATTAATATTTGGTGGTTTATTAATTTTGACTAACAAAGAATATTAATAAAACGGAAAAATTCTATAATTATAGAAAATGCTGGAGAGTGATGCGCATTATATGTAATGCCCGCTGTCAATAGCTATAATGCGGATTCATAATAGCATTTGACTGTAAAATAGTAATGTTCGATGTATGGAGGATTTTGATTGGGGTATTTTTATATCAAAAAATAGAAAAATATGATTGACTGTTTTTGGCAGGTCTGATTTGGAAGAATACCTAGCATAACAGACGGATAGACGATAACATATTATACTTGGTGATTCCAGCCTTCAAACAATGGTAATTTATGCGTATGTAGTGAAAAATGAAAATGAAAATAATGGATTAATGGTTGTTTTAATTATTGCATTAAAATAAAGACGATAATTTTGAGTATGTGAGGAATAATATGTGTGAAATATGGACACAAAACGATCATCATAAAGTTACAACTTGGAAATTAGAAGAGCTACCATACGTTGTGACATCTGATTACCCGTAGCCTTCCCTTCACATCACCACTGAATTGTAACTGCTATTATATTTACGATAGGGAATAGCTCATGAATATTAAGATTATATTTTCCGTAAGTTCGAACGGGAAATACATCGATTCCTCATGGAAATAAATTCCCATTCTATAAAACGGTGGAGACACGTCGATCAATTACTGTTTTACAATGTGGTGACGTATATATTTTTGACTTTCGATCATCGGTGAACCAACACCTTATCTCTTTTGACTGTTCACAAATTTGGTTGAACTGTGCACAGTCAGTCTCATTCTATATGTGCTGTGTTCCGTTTGTCGTGAATACGAAATATCATTCACGACATACTACAGCTTTTAATACGACATCAAGTCACCTTTTTTCAAGTTGTTTTTACCAAAACTATACGAATGTGAACACCGTTAGTAAAAACTATTTAGTCCGTGATACTATTTTCTCAATTCCGATGACGAATAATTAACTGGAATCTGTTGGTTCATTGGACATCGATGACCACAAGGTGATACGATTTGTGATACCTGCACGACCTGACAATTGTTACCGTCTTGTAAGTAACCTTTTTTAACTGTAATAAAAAATGTAAACTGTGATAATAGGTTGGCCAACTTATTCATTTCGATTACTCTAAATTGCCCGACATACTTCGTAGGCCTTGAGAGCTTTCGCTGGTAGGCTGGTGGCCTAACTGTTTGAGCTGACTTGTGGTCTCGACTCTACGATTAATCGAGACTTATTGATATACTTCGAATCATGATATCAAACCCCTGTACTTGGGATGCACGTTTGTTTTCGGACATCACAACGTAATCCACGTGCTGAGACAAGAAAGACATGGCGTTACCTACTTTTAAAAAGGACTCAATGAGAATTTTATTTTCCAGTTGGAATTTTTATTTTATCTTAATTTTGAGGTATTTTGTAATATTTTCGTTGAATTGTCACGCAACAGTTTATTAGGCCACCACTTTTCTTCGCCAACTTCACACTCGACGCGATTCTTCTATCCTGTTTTGTGTGTAGTTCGAGATTGACGGTGTGATTCTGTGATTTGCTCCGAGCACCCTTTTCGAAACGCGGGTTAATTTTCGATTCCGATTTACGCTCGTACGCTCAATTATTATCTCATCTATTGTTCGGACGAAACTCGACGACCTTACCCAAGGTTGTTTATTCATCCGAAATTAAAATTCCTTTTTTCTCCTCTCCCTATTTTCGTTTTTTTTCTCGCTTTCTGTGCTTCACCTGCGCTGGATAGGCTACATACGTTCAATCGTTAGATTATAGTTTACTGTACTAATGAATCGTAGTTCGAATACCAGAGACCGGAGGCGATTCGCATTTCGAAGTTATTATTTGAATGTGATTCCTAATGTAAAACGTAAGTATAATTGCTCTACATTCGAAGTTCAAATAAACATAAATGAATTTTGGTCGTAAAATTTGGGGGGCTGGCTTAGTCCTGGTCAAGTTTCATCTATCGCCAAACTCTACCTGTAAAGGTTGGGTAAGAAAATCGTCTAAAATGTTTAATGTAAGTATAAGAATATGTCGTGAGCGGAGCGAGCGATGTATTTTTTGTTATCTCTGAAAGGCTAAAGTTCCTTCTACCTTCTAAATTTGTAGTAAAACGAGGGTTCTTCCCCGTAAAAAATTACGCTTTTTCAGGGTTTCCTTCCTTAGTATTATTTACGTTTGCTCTTTAAATACGATTTTTATTATTTTTTTTTAAATTTATTTGGGAATAAATGTTTGTTCTGGAGGTCTTGGGCCTCCCAGAACCCCCACTAAATCCCCTATGCAAATAGGTGCTTTTGCTCCATCAAAAAATTGAAGTAAAGGGATGAAAAGACACAAAACGTGGGAACCAAAGAAAAATAAAATTAAGAGTGTTATGGGTGACATGCCGATAAATTATTTTCTCATTAAGATGTACGATGTTATTATTTTTAAATAGGTTTTATATGAAAATCTACTTACTAATTTCGATCTCATGAAAGGATCCGAAAGTGGGGGTTGGTACGTTTTTCTTTCATAAATCATAAGCCAAGGAAAATTTTGGCACCGAAAATTATAGGTATCCTTATTATGATAGGTACATAAGTTATGTGCTATTTTCATGTTACCATAGTACATGTTGCAATTTTTGTTCAGTAGTCACGTGATTTGATACAATCATTAGTACTAAGCCAAGGATCCGACCTACAGATTTTGGTGTGGATCGATTTGACGGTACTAATTTTTGTTGTTAGTTTAGGTATAAAATGCTCAATTTTAGACAAATAACTACAAAATTAGGAATAAATATTCAATATAAAGGCTTGTAATATGCTATCAATTTTGGTGCAAATCAGTCGGATGGACTTTCACAAAGTCAATTTGTTTTTTCGATTTTGAAGGGAGTAATGATCTTAAACTGCGTAATTTTAGGTCAACAGTTTCAAAGTTCAATACCATCATCAATTATAATTTAATACGAATTTTTAGCTCTTAATTTTATTCTTTTTGAAAACTGTTTTTTTCAACAGCGCTGCTATTGCGTTAAAGTTTTTTTAAACCTATGATGACAACATAAATGGTAACTTGAATTTGGTTTAGGCACCAATAATTGTGAAAATCCTCGAAACGAGACTGATTATGACTTGGTGTGTCAGTCCAATGGAAAACCAAGTTTTGACTATGCAAAACCTAGGTCAATAGTGTTGATGTCAGTTGATGACCAATATCGAGTGTGCAACACTGAGACCACAAATGCCGCGGTCTTTGTCTTGCTTTTGCTTTTGCTCATCACTAGTCGCCAATATTTTCTCTCGCACGTATTCTGTATCATCTAACGACCGTAGAGGAGAATGCAAATAGTGGTTACCTTTCTTGCCCCGAACTTGGCTGAAAAACGTGCCCCGTTACCATCGTCGACTCGAATCGATAGGCAGCAACCATGTCGAAACTGAGGTGGACACTGACTCCAAAAACAATGACTAAAGATATCACATGACCGGACGAAACTGACCTAAATTTTTCTGCAAATTTCGTTTTTCCCGTTGTTCAAATATTAAACGTCTGATTGATGGACGATTACAAAGTTAGAACATTGGATTGGAGTGCCCAGAAAAAATGGTGGGAAAGGGGGTTTACTAAATTCTACTCTAGGAGTACTAATAATTCTGCACTAAGCTCTTGCACTAAAACGAATGATTGATTATATTTTTGTATAAAAGCAGTGGGGTTCTGTTTCCCCTAAAAACGCCACTGAGCAGGAAAATCGATTTAGATGCTCTCCTTTAAGCGGCCATTTATAGCACAACCAACTAAATGGAGAAAATTATGCGAAAAGCGGCCGGCGTTAGAGGGGTAAGTGAGGGATGTGACACCTCCTGGGCCAAGCTGTTGTAAAAATTGAAAGTGGTGGGTGTAACGGCCAAAAGAGGTCGGTGTGTACCAAGTTACGACCACTTTCGGGAGTACACCATACACGAAATATCACGTACTTTAAAAGCAGTAATACTTCTAGAATAGATTCAGATTAGTCATCCACAAACTATAGTGGACCTTAACATTTGTTTGAGACTCAATAATATTTAAACACATCAGTGAGTTAACACACATTTAATATTTTAATACTTTGTACATACAGTACATATTTCTACGTTAATATTAATACATATTCAATTACAATTCAACAAGCAAGACTATCTGTTCACCAGAGACGTCTACAAGAGAGGTTCCAGGTACTTAGAAGTAGCTGTTGGAGAACTGAACTAAACTGAACAACTATACCACTGAATCGAGGGATTATATACTCGTTCAGGGTATGAAAACGTACGTGTCAGATAGGTAAAGTGAGGTAGGGTGTTGTTATTATAGGGCTGTGCTGACTCGTCGAGTACTCGAGGGACAGGTACAACCAGGTCATAAATATACAGGAGGTATATCTGTATATGTAAAATTAAATACAAATAATTTGGTGGTTGTTTACGAAGAGCTATAGGAAGGTAATTGTTGACAAATATCAATATTTTTGGTATTCGGAAATGAGTGAACGAATATGTTCATCATTTCTCAAAATAGACGAAAATATACGTTACACAATTCTCCGGGGGGAACAAAAAAAAATAGGGAAAAAAAAATTTTCCAAAGTCTATCCAACACCTACATATGTCCAGATAATTCTGCATACTTAAAATTACGTCATATAATGCGAGTATGAATATATACTTAGAATAAAATTTTTATGAATTATTAATTATGAGTAACAAATTTTTTCTTACGTATATATGAATGATTAGTATATCGTATTATTTTGCGTAATTTTTTACAATGCTGTGCTTTTTGTTAGATTTACACAGTTTTGGTGGCAGGTTAATTTTAAATATACAATAATAATTATTAAAATAAGTGAGATTGCACTTAACCATATTAGGAACATTTCATTAATAAAAGTTATATAATCATTGAAGTTTTGATCGGGTATTTGAAGTTTAATGGATTTAATTTTGTTCTCCAGATTGTTCATAGGAACAGTGTGAGGAACAAAGTTTTTCCAATTTGGATTATAGACTTTTGTCGTTGCTAGGTCGATGGCAAGATCAAAAGGTTCTATAGAATCAGAAAAATATGTCCACAAGAGTGGTAAATGATTTTCAATTTTAATAGTCTCTTCTAACGATTCGGAGAGACAAGGGATTTCTATGGGAATGATTACTGTATTTTTATTATTTTTATCAATATCTTCAATTTGGATGTGACAAGGTACGTCCAGAATGAAGGTTCCAGGGGAATCATTGTTTATTTTTAATTTTTCAGATTTTTTCGTAACAGAATTAGTTGCTACAAGGGAGTTAAAGTTTACGATAGCAAACTTGGTGTGTTCAATAGGGTGCACCAATGTTTGATTATTATTAGGATTGCATTTAAATGAGCAAGATTGTAGTAGATTATGGTTTAGATCTTGGAAGAATAAATTCTTTGCACAAGATGATAATTTATCACTTCCTCTGTTAGAAGGAAGGAAGCATAATGGTTTATCCGAGTTACAGTAATGGAGGTTGGTTCCACTAATATAACGTACAGAATTTGTTCTGATTTCGTGAATAATCAGGGATGGTTCTTGATCCCAGCTACACAATTCATTAGAATGACTTTTGAATGTGAGCGGAATAAAGTCGTAAATTTCATATTTTGAGTCTAATTGTTTTAGGGGAATTTTGATTTCTAACTCTAACGTATTTTTAAAGAAGTTACAATTTACAAGTTCAGCATGATAATAGTTTTGAATATCTTTGATGGGGATTGCTAGGTCTAGGGCCTAGATTTTTCGTAATTTTTGAAAGTTTTACTAAGTCTTTTTCTAATATTTCTTTTGAGATAATTGAAGATGGGATCATATGCGATTTACACGACGTTAGGATGTTTGATAGTCTTAACGTGTTTATTAGGTAATTATCATAGAATCCTTGTATATAGTTTAGGGAGATTAGAAGTTCGTGTTCTTCTAGCGAATTTTCCATAAAAGAATTTGTATGCGAGATAAATTTTGTCATAAAATTGTTTGTATGGTCAATGAAGCTATGCAGATTAGTAGACGTATTCACTAAAGCTGCATGCTCTATTAGTAGCTGATTTTTTATAATATCGTACTCTTCTTTTAACGAGATTTCATTCGCCAAGAAGTTTCATCCATCTCTAAAGTTTAATACTCGACAGCAAAATCGTAGCGCATCTCCGAAGAAAGATCTGATCGGGGTGAATACGCTTCGTTTGCTTCGAATAGACGATGGTGTCGAATAGAAATCTTGTATCATCGCAATGTTTTGTTCTTTCAGATTTTTTATGGTATTTTTTAATCGTTTCGCCATTTCTGCATATTTGCAATTTTTCCAGGTTGTTTCATTACACAACTGGTGTTTGAAATTCGTTTCCAATAATTTATCTGCTGATTCATGCAAGTCTAGCTTAATAGAGTAAATTATTGGGGCAGATTTCGAATATACGAAAATATTGCTTATTTCTTGAAAATAAGCGCCAGTTGACGCCGTCGTAATCCTATATGGGTCAGACGATGTTCTTTGCGCAATACTAGTCGAAGAAATAATTATTGCGAAATAGAAAAGTAGATTCGTATACATTTTCTGAAACAGAAAGAATGCAACGTCTAAGTTATTTACGAGAAAATGGATTATGCATATTACTGATTTGTTTTGATTTTTGTAGGTTGGGGTGAAGGGGGAGACAAATTTTTCCGATATCCGAATAATGAATCTCGGTCAAATTTCTAATATAAAATTACTAATTTTATTTTTTCGTCAGTTTTCCGTCTTTGCTTTTACTGCTTATACCGTATTACCTGTTGTTCGATTTTTTCCTATTTTTTCGTGTAATTTTATCTTTTTCTAATTTTTCCTAAGTGTCAGTGACGTGTTGGTGTAGTTCGGGTTCAGACAAAACATATTTTTACTCTGTGCGTATTGTTTTTCTCTTTCTTCTTTTTTTTTTTTTTTTTCTAAATCATCTCATCATGTCCGTAGTATATATGAATGACCGCATGTTCACGTCGACCGGTGTTGTGGAAGCGAATGAGACCTGGTTCCTGGGGGAACAGGTTCTTCCGAAACTTCGACAATTCCAGAATTGCTTGTGTGAGCCTCGTCTATACTTCTCACTTCATCGGTTGTTCTCACTTTTTTATCGTGTCTCAACCGTGTCCGATCGTGGCGATTTTCTCAACACTTTCGAGCCATCGCGCATCCCTGGCGAGGTCATTGAGGAAGATTTAGGCTACTGGAGGACTTTTTTTATTTTTTTGTGTTCTTCCACTTACCAGTTGAAAAGCTCATTTCCAAACTGTCCTTGGTCTCACTTTTCACTTTTGTGGGCAATCAATAAAAACTTCCTCAGTCACAAACCAGTAGTTTTTTTTTTCTTTCACTGTTGGCTAAACTGATCTTTCCTCCATATGATCTCATTTTTTCCTAATTTGTCTGATTTTTCTATTCTGAGATATTGGAGTGAAAGGTCGAGTAAATCATGGACTAAAGGCAGTTTGGCTTGCAAAATGTTCACAAATGTCTTGTTTTGGCGAAACTTATGAGTAAAATATAGTTCTCGATACGGTCATCCGTTAGTGTTGCTCTGTAGAAAAATTTCAAGACATTTCCGAACCAAAACCGATTATATTCAATGCAATAATTAATAAATACAGTAAATTAATGGGTCTTGTAAAGAGAAGTCTTCAATAAATTTGGAATTTTCGACAAAAATGTGATGTGGATCATTCATTTAGTCATCAGAGCAAAATTTTATTTACCATTTCTTGGAGATAGAGGATGCAAATTCGTACACAGGATACTAACATATTAATAATAAAATTTAAATTTTCGATAATATACAAAGAAAACTATTCACAACAATAAATTAACCACAGTTTATTCTTGAAACACATAAGTAATCATCAAAATCCGGTCGTTGTAATAATTTATTTTATTTCCAGTAATTATGATAAAACTGCTAAATAACTACAATTTGATCACTTATAACTCGCGAATGAACTGAAATATATATCGATGCACTCGAAACTCAATTTGATAGCTGTTGGATTATACACATAGATGGCGTTGAAAACACTAAAGGGCAGTTTGAAATGGGACTCTTCAATTGGCGTCTTTTTTTTTTTGGCAAAAATTGAAATTTTTTAGGTGTGTTGTAAATTGACTAGTTACACCCCCCTAATAACATCGCTTCTCGTGGCTCCTATGTACGAAATGGCAAAAAATAATATTCATTGGATGAGCATAAAGCCAGCTATTTGAGGTACTATTCTGCTAACAGTTGAAGTCACTGCAAGATTTTAGCTCTTAACGATAATTTTAACTTTAGTGGGTAGTCCTGTGAGAGTCTCATTAGAATTTCACATGGTGAACCTTCAAGTTGAAGTTTACTTCAAACTGTTATGATTTGAATCTTATGTCAATTTTAGTTTTTCTATTTGTTTATTTACTCGTGCTGCTCAGCTGTGAAGGCAATATATGTAGAGTACAGGGAGTAGGAAAGACCGATTTGTATAACACTATAACACTCACCGCAAACTACTAATTTTGGCCTGAAAAGTAGCCGGTGCTGAGGTTTGAACCTGAGTCTCCTGGCTGTGAAGCCAAATCCACGAGAACTGAACACAAACTCTTCTCCCCAGTAAGTCTTATTGAAGCTTCATCTTTACGAAATTTTCAGTTTCATGAAAGGATGGATTTTCCCCTCGAAGAAGATATATATATAATGCTGTGAAAAATTGTGGCAGCTGGTAAGAATAGACAAAATTCCGTAGCTGCATGATCTGAAATCTATGACCTTTAAGTTGTGTGGCTGAGCATTTATTCATCCAGTCGTGCCACGCAAACCCCCTTATAATCTGTTACAAATAATTTGTTCGACAATTAAGTCGAATAGAATAAAGGCTGGAGCTTTTCGTTTCATTACTGTGTAGACTCGTGAGCTTATTTTCAATGGTAGAAACCTGTCGAGTCTGCTAGGTCTTTGGTTAGTAAGTGACTTTTGAGCAAGATTAGCTATTTTTATTTGTTTTTTTCAAATTCTATTGTCGGCGTCATTTTAAATCATCATCCGATGTTCGAAACTTACCAGCATATTTGTTGTTCGTCGCACTGGTTTTTTTTTTTTTTTTTTTTTTTTTTGTTACCTACCTGTCTTTTTAAGCTGTCTATTTTGGATTTCTATGTGGCTTATTTTCTACTTCTCCATCATTTCAACATTAAATCGTAATACCGTATCGAGAAATTTTAAAATATTGTTCGTCGATCTGTTAGCTGCTCCGGTTATCTCATGTTAAGACGTAGAATAAAAAGTACAGTACCGCAATAATGGCTGTGTCGTTGCAAGAGGTGGAAAAAAAAAAAAGAAAAAAAAAGAACGGTGAGGAATGGAGTATAATATAGTACAACACGATGAGAAAAAAAGTCTTTAAACGAACGGTAAAGATGCTGCAGCCAGCTGGATCATATGTGTGAGTGTGTGCAAAGGAGACTGACATTGAGATGGAAAAACCAAGTTTGAAGAAAAATAAAATTTATAGAAGAATTCTTTACAATATTAACGCGCGTGTAATATGACGAGATATTACACTGGTAGCCGTTAGAATTCCTGGGATTGATATAAATTACAGAAAAAGAAGAAGAAGAAGAAGAAGAAGAAGAAACGATCGTTTTCGATTACCTACTACATTTTCAAGTGTACTCAACCGAGTAGATACCTGTATCTACTCGTCGTCGGTCTCACAAACCTGCATATCTTACCGGTAAACCAGTAGACTATATACGTACCTACGTACTTCTTTCCTGTTTTGGCGTTGTTGTATGTATACGCGTAGTTGGTATACGTGTAACGTGTGATATGCTATTCGCGTGTATATGCGTAGTATTGGACGTGCGTATAAATAAATGCGTACACGCATGCATCTTATATCCTGTCGAACTTGTCGCTTCGCCGGTATTATTGTCGGCATTTGTTGCGCTTGTAGTAAATGCATTCGCCGTAAATACGTGAAGTACTCGTGTTCCAGTCGGTCTATCGACCGTGTTCATTACTTCATTTTGTTTTTGACCCACAAACAACCAGCGCGAGAGAGTGAGAGGGTGACCGGCGAGTCGAAGGGTGGGCTATTAACGATGTATGTTATGGTATTAATGAACCACAACTCGCTTCATGTCGATACGTGTGTCGTGAACCGGTCTCGAAGTATCGACGAATGGTTTCGTGTCGGCTCCTCGAGTCGTATGTCGTCGAGAGCCGGGATATAATTATCTGGCCGAAGAATGTAGGAAGTGATGAGTGAAAAGCGCGACCAAAACGCAGGACCGTCGACATCGGAATTCTTTGGCCTCGGTCTGGGTCTTGCGCAGTCAAGTCTCAGTCTTAGTCTCGATTTCGGTATTGAACGCTCAAATCTCGATCTTGCACAGTCGAGTCGTGATCTCGATGTCTCTAAAATTTTTTAAAACACGTTGGAAAATGGATTAAATGCAAAATTCTCGCTTATGGTTCGTCAGGGATCTAAATTTTAAGTCCTTTTTGAAAAAATTTAACGAATGATCTCCATTCTTTTTCAAAATAAATGTTTTAAAACCGATTCGAGATTGTTAAAAAGTATAATGCGAGTGGAAATCTTGTCTGCCTCGCCCTTTACCCGTGGTCCTTGTTCATCGACCTCCAGCAGTTTACTCTCATTTTCTTTTCACTTGAAAAATTTTATTTCCTTCGAGTAGTCAGTTCGACTTCGTTAGAACAAAGAAATTATTATCGTCGTAGAATTATCAGTGAAATTACCGCCGACGATTCAAACCTATCGAGGGTGAATCGTTTTTATATTTTTTTAATTTAAATCTAAGATTGGTTAGCGGCGTTCCGAAATCGTCGATCTGTTCTATGTGGGAAAATCTGAATGTTAATAGCTACCATTACTTACACCTATCTACTGTCGAGTAGAAAATAAATTGACTGTCGAAAGTAATCGAATAAGGTATGAAGAGTATAAAAATATAGATCTAGAGATTTTTTGGTCGACGAAGCGATATTCGATCGATTTGTGTGGACTGGCGTGAACCTGAAAAATTGTTCTATTTGCGACTGAGTTTGGTGTTTGGAAGCTTCGAACGATTTTCGAAGAACTTTTCTTGCCTGATTTAAAATTATAAAATTGTTATCGTATTGTTATCCTCGTTGATTGTACCACGAGCTGGGAAAAATCCATCAGTGACCGCCCTGCAAATAATGTACATAAGGTGTTTCCTTCCCTTCTTCAAACCCTAATAGTAACGGTGGTATGGTACCCCTTTAGACAAAATACAAAACGTTTAATAAACGTGCGTCCTGTTCTCAACGATTGGGGAACTGGGTACCTATGCTAAAAGCGTGGCATTAAGAAAATTTTATTTGACTATGTGCGTCTCCATAATTATCATTACGAGAAACAAAAAAGTTCCTCTTCACCTTCATTAATTTTACAGCGAATTAAATAAATCAGATCAATTTTTGATTTTTTAATATTGAGAACCTCTGTAGCACCTTTGCACTACAAGATAAGACTAAAAAAATAAAGAATTTTTAAAAGATAAACTTTTATTTATCTTTTTTTTTAGCTTTATCTTCATGTAAAATAAACATTATTTCGTTGCGGAAAGTTGGAAGCAGTATTGGTATTTTAAAATCACAGTAGTGAGTAAAATGAAAGCTTATAATGAAGAGAATTTTGTTTTGTTCGTCGTGATGAGTGCTGCGAGTCTGTGTATGTTATGTAATTATGTTCTCAGTCAAGTAACAATTTTAAAAGTAAATTTTTTTGTCACGCTTTTAGTATGCCTAGCTCCTTAAGTGTTGTGAGCCGGACAAGTATTGATTGAAACATTTTTTAGGGTTTTTGCTTGCAAAAAACGCTATTAAAATCGCTGTTTCTCTTTTTACTCCTTCATTATTTCTCAGCCTGAGTTCTATGTTTTTTTTTTTTTTAACTAAAAATGAAATTTTCTATTTTATGCCGATATCTGTGAACATTTATTTATCTATTTATTTATTTATTTATTTTTCTTCTTTTCCTTCTTCATTTTCTTCAACCTGTGTTTTATGTTTTTTTTTTCAACTGTGAAAAAATGAAAATAAAATTTTCATCCGTTTATTTGACGTTACCTGTGATCATTTATTTATTTGATTCTAATTTTGCATAAAATGAAAAATGTATTATTAAATGAAATATATATCTATATCACTTCCTTTCAACATTTGCCTTCTTTTTGAAAATACTTCTGAAATTTCTCATTATTCGTATTTTTTTATTTCCAGTTTTTATTCATAGTTGATGTTAATGGTGTCACCCTAGGGGTCACTTTTCATGACAAATAAAAAAAATCTAAAAAAAAAGAAAGAAAAAAAATTATATAAAAATAAAGCAAAAACCCTGTTGCCACATCGTCTAGTGAGGTAGCTTGTTAATTTGTCGCAAGGTGTACTATCAGTCTGCAATTATAGAGTTCGAAGGTATGTACTCTGTCATCTCGAAAATTTTCCAATAACTCAATGAGAGACAAATATTCTGGACAGTTTTCTTTGTCAGTTCGAGTTTTGGCTTTGTACATCTTTGTGTTTGGTTCAGCTTGCAGCTATGTAAATAGTAAATTCTCTCGGTCGAAGCCAAATGGGTTCACACAAAAACTTTTGTTACAGTTTTATTCTGATTAGTCTGTACCCAGTAAGTTCATTACGTTTCGATGACCATACAGTCAACTTGATGATTAACGTAAGTATCTAACTTAGATATCTAACTGACGTAACACTTATTGAAAAGCTGCAAATAATTTATGGAATTGATTGAAGACAGGTATTTAATGAAGTGGAGACTGAAGGCTAAGTCTCAAATGAGTATAACAACCGGCTGAAATTTTGTTGGTTTGTTGCTCAATGTATTGTGCTGTATAAATTTAATCGAGACTGTGTATTATTCTCTTTGCTCCAATGTTGCGAGAACATATACGCATCCGAAACAAAGCTAATTAACGAATAATAGCCTTCCGACTTTTGACTTATTTGGTCAGAGCCATTGGTTTAGCTTCGAGTTGAGAAATATTTCGCTCGTAACTCGTGGCTTTCGACCACCAGCTG